>JBBPCX010066988.1:0-13795 GCA_037974365.1 Hydrocynus forskahlii | reverse complement strand
CACGCAGCAGTGATCTGGGACTCGGGTCCCCTGCTGTTTACTCCAAACTTTGAACGGGAAGATGACGTATTTTTGGTGAAACCTGTAGTTTGCTGGGGCAGCTGGTGGCCTGGTGGTTGGGAGTTGCCCCTGTGATCAGAAAGTAGTGGATTTCGATTCCCAGGACAGCCAGTGGCACCACTGAGGTACCCTTGAGCAAGGTACCATCCCCACACACTGCTCCCCGAGCGCTGCATGGCTGGCAGCCTACTGCTTCACTTGCTGAATGGGTTAAATACAGAGAAAGAATTATTCACACTGTGTGGTTTGTTCACGTGTCACTACAAGGGGACACTTTACCATTTTATTGCTAACAAGACTCCATTATTTGTTAGCTTGATTGGCCTCTTAGCTTCAGTGCAAAACTATAGAAGCAAACGTAACTAAACATGTTCAAGATTCAAGATTTGAGATTCTTTGTTTTTCACATGCATAGTCATACAGTGAAATGTATCCTGAACTGCTCCTTTTTGACTGTGCGAGCATTATAAACAATAAGTAGATTTTAAATTAAAAATTTAATTTTCTGAAACACAATGAAAGTAAAGAAATGAGTAGTGTTGTGCCAGTTCACTCTGAAAAAGAACTAGTTTTAAATACAGTTCATTCAAATAAAAATGAACTAGTTCACCTTCATAGTTCATTTTAAAAATTTTTTAACGAAGTTCACAGCTCAAAAATGAACTAGTTCATGTTCGTTTTCTTTTTTGTTTCTTTGCTTTTTTAACATTTTCTATACAACGTCCTTCTATCTGAACCTCCTTCAATCTTCTCCTTCTATCTGTCAAACAACTGAACAAGCACAGACATAAGTTACATTAAAAAACAATTTTAAGGTTGAGAATAGATTTTACCATTTAAGCAACACATCGTGTTATGTTGAAAGTGGAAAAAATGAGGTGCAGTTATACTGTAATTCATAAAACACAGGACGTGATGGTGCACTGTCCATTGTGCCAATAGATGGTAATCACTCATGTTGCCTTGCTATTAAGAACGGTGTGGGAACCGTCTCTCACCTATGGGAAAGATGTACATTTCCACCGACTTTTCTCTGCTTGTGTACTCCTTCTCAGTGACAAGTGTGCTGATGCTCTGCGATCTTTGGTTTTTGTCCCGTCGTTGTGCTTCAATCGGCTGATTTGACTGATTGCTTCTTAAGAAGTACTGGTCAATGTGAGGCCCTTTTCTCTGCTCTCTCAAGCACCCTCTCTTTCCTTGGTGGGTCCTAAACCCCCTGAGTGATGTTACTTTTGCCCAGCCACAGGTGCACACCTGAAGTGAGTGTCCTGCTGCTGCTGAGGTTATCTCACTTGCCGAATTCTTGTTCGTAGTCATGTCCATTGCTGAGTTTGTACCCATGTTATCAATCATCGAGCCATCTTGCACCCCCGCTCTCGCAGGCTCTAGGGCTATGTTCCTTTGTTTACTTTTTGTAGCACTTGACGGTATCTCCAACAACCTCAATCAGCATCGGAGAACTGCTGCCATGGGTAGCTAGCCCATGACAGCCCCAGCGGGGTCTATTTCCTCCTTTCAGCTGTCTCTCCAGGCAGTCACATAGACTTTCTTATGTTGTCAGCTGTTATTTCACAGTGGTCACTGGACGAGTTCAGTTAATGAAATTCATAAAACACGGACATGATGGTACACTGTCCATTGTGTGAATAGATGGTAATCACTCATGTTGCTTTGCTGTTAAGAACGGCATGGGAACCGTCTCTCATCTATGGGAAAGATGTACATTTGGGACACATCATCAGTAGTGTACCTTTGAATCAGGGGGTGTTTCGGCCTTTCAACTCTAGACACCCTCATCAAAGGTGGCCAGCTACAGGGTGATCAACCTGAGCTTGTGTCCCATGCCCAATTATGAGTATCCCACAGGACTATACAAGGCAGGGGCGTCCTCTCCCCTGAGTCAAGCCTAGCGCTGACCGCATACCTTGTTCCCCCTTCTCCTAGAGGGAATATGGAATTTTTATTCAAAAATCATTAACTCAAAGACAAATCTTTGAAAGTGCTCAGAAAAGAACATAACTAAAAATAAACTAACATCTGTTGTCTTTTTTAGAACCTTATCAAACTAGTGAAAATATACAGCTCTAAAACTCAAACATCCACATAAATATCTTCCTTTTATAAGCTTATTTCCCATGTATATTTCTGCCGAGGCATCCGAATACTGATTCTTTGTAGTGAATCAGTAGAGCCGATTCTTTCTAGTGAATCAGAAGAGCCGATGCTTTGTAATGAATCAGAAGAGCCAACTCCCATCGAGTGAGAGCCGTTCCCCACCTTTTTATCAACACACAAAGCATTCATATTTGCCAAGTTATGTTAAAATATGCTGGTCAGACTGCAGGTCATCACCGACCACGTTTGTGTGTCGGGGAAGTTGGCCTGAGGTATCACATGAAGTTTGGTGGGTTTCGGACGAAGCGTGTCCGAGCAGGACTATCTGAAAGTTCAGGGTGCCAATACTTTTGCCACATTTTTTTGCTGGAAAAACAGGAATAATGACAAGACGTAGAAAAAAAGCTGTGAACAAGCCCGCTATTCCAGACTGGGCCCGACGTTTCAGATTTGGAACGGTGTCTCTATCTCGAAAGCCTTGGGAGGAGTAGGGGCCAAAAAATGGATGAATGAAAGGAAAATAATAATAGACTGCATTTCCGCAGAGAAAATGCAAAGTGCGCTTGCTCAAATGCATAACACAGTATTAGCGTTAGCATCAGCTTTAGCATTAGCATAGCATTAGCTTAACATTAGTGTTAGCATTAACATAGCATTAGCATTAACATAACAGTGTGTGTGTGAGAGTGTGTTTTTCCCAATACTTTTGTCTGCATAGTTTTGTATGACAGCTCTGTCCCAATACTTTTGGCTATACTGTTCAGTTTAAACCGGTGTGTCTTTAGGGGGGTGGCCTGAGGTCACATATAAAGTTTGGTCACTGTATGGAGCCTGAAAATTTCTTCTGAGACTGCATTCATTTCAGTTGGGTTAAAAATGAATGGAAGTGAATGGGGAAAAAAAGGGATGAGCGAAAGACAAGGAAAAGACACGTGCAGGTCATCACTGACCACGTTTGTGTGTTGGGGAAGTTTCGGACGAAGCGTGTCCGAACAGGACTATCTGAAAGTTCAGGGTGCCAATACTTTTGCCACATTTTTTCACCAGAAGAATGGGAATAACAAACGATCGACAGGATGTAGCAAAAAGCTGTGAACAAGCATGCTATTCCAGATCGGGCCTGACGTTTCAGAGTTGGAACGGTGTCTCGAAAGCCCTGGGAGGAGTAGGGGGCCAGAAAATGGGTGAACCTAAGGATAAAGACGATAATAAAAACCTTAAGAAGAACAATAGTGTGCTTGTTCTGCAAACACACAGCAGCACACTAATAATGTAAAACAGTGAGCAGAGTACTGTAAACAGAGGGACCTGAGTAATAAGCAGCAAGTACAGTGTAGCAGTGGGTGATGTAATAATAAATCCTATATGATATGGAATATGGCAGTGAATGTTCTGGAATATGACAAAGAAAGTGATATGAGGTCCTGTTACAGTCCCTGGGGCCATGTTCTGATTCAGGACTCATATGGTAATGCTATGAGGGGAGTGGGGGCATGTTCTGAATAAGGACTTGAATGGCTTGAGGATAGAAGCTCCTCTTGAGTCTTTTTGTTTTGGCCCTGATGGTGCGGAACCTTCTGCCTGATTGCAGAACTTGAAACAGTCTGTTACTGGGGTGGGATGAGTCCTTTAATATTTGAACTGCTCTGGACCAACATCTCCTGGTGTAAATGTCCTGTAGGGAAGGGAGAACAGACCTGCAGCAGCGTTCTGCCACATGAATCACTCTCTGAAGAGCTTTTCAGTCTTGAACACAGCTATTCCCATACCAGGATGTGATGTTATAGTAATGCTATGCTATGCTAATGTTAATGCTAATGCTATGCTAATGTTAATGCTAATGCTATGGTAATGTTAATGCTAACACTAACAATAATGCTAACACTAAATTTGAGCAAGCACACTTTGCATTTTCTCTGCGGAAATGCAATCTGGTTATTATCTTCTTCTTTCTTCCGTTCACCCATTTTTTTGGCCCCCTACTCCTCCCAGGGCTTTCGAGACAGAGACACCACAGGCTTGTTCACAGCTTTTTGCTACGTCTTGTCGTTCGTTCATTATTCCCGTTTTTCCGGCAAAAAAATGTGGCAAAAGTATTGGCATCCTGAACTTTCAGATAGTCCTGCTCAGACACGCTTTGTCTGAAACCCACCAAACTTCATGATACCAACTTCCCGACACACAAACGCGGCCACGCCCCCAAAGACATATACACATTAATGCTAATGTTATGCTAATGCTATGTTAATGCTATGCTAATGTGAACGTTAATGCTAATGTTAACGCTGATGCTAATAATAATGCTAATGCTGTGTTCTGCATTTGAGCAAGCACACTTTGCATTTTCTCTGCGAAAAGTCTAGTTATTATCTTTATTCAGTTCACCCATTTTCTGGCCTGCTACTCCTCCCAGGGCTTTCGAGATAGAGAGAAAGAAAGAAAGCAGCATAGATAGATGGATAGATAGATAGGTAGACTAACTAGGCCGTGTAGAAGTGAGCAAGCACACTTTGCATTTTCTCTGCGGAAATGCAGTCTAGTTTGACTCTGCCATCCTATTTGTGCGGAACACTGAGAATGAGTCCAACAGAGGTACGGCATGGTCCGGCATGGTGGGGTCAGCCATGTCTCAGTGAAGCACAGAATGTTACAATCCTTCATGTCTCGTTGGAAAGTAACTCTGGCCCTTAGGTTGTCCAGCTTGTTCTCCAGTGACTGTACATTAGCCAGCAGGACACTAGGCAGTGGTGCCCGATACGCCTGTTTCGGACACCAGCACATGTCTGCTGCATTTCTTTGTTCTGCACCTTGGGCGAACGTCGTGTCCATTGTTTTTATCCGATCCATGCAGTATCTCAGTTGGCCACGGCGTGTCGGGTTTAAAAGTGTCCAAAATTCTATGTGCTAAGTTTTTGCCAAAGTTGAGAAGTGTTCTACTATCATATGCTATTAAACCAGCTGAACTTGGAACATGAAGCAAAACAATAGATAAATAAAAAACTAAAAATGAGCACAGTCAGGAAGGCGTCTGAACGCAGTAGTGCAATCCCAGAAGAGTCTTGGCGGACTCACTGTATTTCACGTTAATAAGCTTCACTATGCTCACAGCACATCCTAAACTACAGTCCTCATTTTTTTTTATCACAGGTAATGTGATGCATCCTGCTGTGTTGACCCTGCTATGTGTTTTGAGGTGGTTCTGCCTGGCCACCGGGAGGCAGCACTGGACTGACACACTCGTTTTTTATGCTGTTGAACTGGAGGGAGGCAGCAGGACTGCTGGAGCATTAGCCCAGAAACATGGCCTGAGCTTCATCTCACGGGTCAGTGCTTATTTAAAAAGCGTTTATTACATTCACCCACCGTGGTCCCCACCAATTCACCCAACAATTCACTCTACTTCTTAAAATCCGTTTACTGAGGGTCTTTTATAAGCAGAAATTCAGAATGTGCTGACAGCTAGTTCCATTTTAAGGATGTCTGACTTTCAACACATTACAATTGGAAGTTTTTGCATATTTCATGTATTTCAGGTTTGATTAAAAACTCAGTTGCAAACGATGACTGTAGTACGTTCTCATATAAAAAGCTTTTAAAACCCTTTATATTCATTTTGAAAACACTAGTCAGTCATTCTTTACAATGTGACATGTGAATGAATCAATGTAAATAATCCAAAACTTAATATGAAGGAAACATCATTACAATAATCTTAATTAAAGTGAGTGTGTGTTTTGATTATATCAAACATCAACAATTAATAAAAATAAGAGACAAATAAAAATAAGAAATATAATGATTCTAATAATAAGTAGAATAGAATGATTAAAACACATTTACTGCTGAATGCTGTTTTGTTACTTCAATTTTTTGGAAGCACATATAAAATTATGTATAGTATATGTGTATTTATTATATATCACACACAGATCTTATATATTATATATCACACACAGTTCTGTGCATGCAATATGATGTCTGGTTAAAAAAACTGAATGTTTTTGTTGATTTACATTACTAAAACACAATAAGATTTGACTAGGAAAACATTAATATAATGAGATTCAAGAGTTAAAAATAATACAAGTCTAAAAATAATATTAAAAAAAAGATTTTTAAAAACAAAAAAGATAAAAAAAAATGGTAGTCTATAATAAATTAAATTGATAAACAAAATCACATGAATATTCTTTAGCAGTGTAATGATGAAGTGGTTTCATGAGAATGACCCAGTGGATGATAAATTTAAAAACTGTGTTTTCTTTGGAAGTGGTTAACACACATCACATCACATCACTTCACAATGTTTGGGTGTTTTTGAACAAATAAATGTTAACTGCCCAGCTATAAATGTATGTATCTCATATATTTAGATCTTCACTGTTGGAACACATCTTATTAGTCCATAAAAAAGCCTAAAATGCCTGTTTTTACAGTCTAAACAAATACTCCTAAAACACTTTCATTTCATTTTAAATTCAACTTAATACATTACCCTTAAAAAAAAAGTAAAGCCATATCCGTACTGAACAGTGTACACTGAACTGCTGTCTCCTGCAGTGCTAGAATGTAAAATACCGATGTTACCCCTGTATATACTGTAATTTGTGCAAGCATGTTTTCTTTGGTATGTACTGTTGTTTTTTTTGGTATAAGCAGGGTAAATACAGTAATAATTTAATTTGATTTACAGTAGTAAAAATACAGAACTTTAAGAAGAACAAAAAACACGAGAACACTCAGTGAAACACTCGAGATCCATGCAGGAAACTGTTCTGATGCGTGAATGCTGGACTACATCTGCCAGAGATGAGGGCACCAGCCAATATACAGTTGCTTTGTGTTCTCTTGACAGCACTAAAAAAGTTATACAGCCCTTAGTGAGCCAAGGAGGAACCAAAACTTAGAAGGGGAACTCATCCTCCTCTGGTTTAAAGGAAAAGAAAGTCTCTTTTGAGATAACTGACAATAGAAGGCCTTCGTGAATTAACATATCGAGAGATTGGCCATCCATAGCTAACAGAGTTGGTACAGTAAAGAATCAATAAGAGCAGCCGTGAGTCTCTAGTCCATAACAGTCTCTAGTCCATAATGTGACTGGAGCTTTAAACAGCAGTTGACTTTGGATAGGGGAAGAGCACATGGGGAGTCAGAGCTGACAAACAAGTCGAGGACATCTTGGCATGGAACGCCAGTGATTGCAGACCTGGGAAGGTGGTGCCCTGGGGCCCCAATGGTGATTGGTCGAGGTGGACAAATGTGCGGTGGTTTCCCTCGTAAAAAAAGAGAGAAACAAAAAGAGAGAACAGAGTTCGCTCTGCTTAAATTTACACAGTAAGATTTATAACTGTTAGGAGTGCAAGTTGAGACTTCTGCATGGCTCTCTATAACAGCCTAGCTAGAAAGAGCAGAGCTGAGGGGACATGAGAGCACCCTGAGACACCAGAGCACCTCCACTCCACCGTCAACAAACTTGAGTGAACGAGAGAAGTGACAGCAACAGCATCTCTGTGCCCACTACCACCCAGCACTACACCCTAACAGGTAAAAATGAATCACAAAAAGTGTGGCTAAACAAGTAGGTTTTCAGCCTGGAGTCCCGAAAGGTATTTGGAAGGGCATTCCAAAACTGGGGGGCTTTAAATAAAAAAACAATCTTCCCACTGCTGAAGCTTTAAAAATTTTGGGAACACGCAAATAGTCAACACCTTGAGATCTGAGTGAACGCGAAAGTTGAACTCAATAAAAGAGGAAAGGGATATAAGAAAATATCAAAGGAATTGAGAATGCCAATCATCAGTGTTCAAACTCTAATTAAGAAGTGGAAAATTAGGGATTCTGTTGAAACCAAACCACGGTCAGGTAGACCAACTAAAATTTCAGCCACAACTGCCAGGAAAATTGTTCAGGATGCAAAGAAAACCCCTCAAATAACTTCAGGTGAAATACAGGACTCTGAAAAAAATGTGGTGTGGCTGATTCAAGATGCACAATAAGGAAGCACTTGAAGAAAGATGGGCTGTATGGTCGAGTTGCCAGAAGAAAACCATTACTACGCAAATGCCACAAAGTATCCCACTTACAATATGTCAAACAGCATAGAGACAAGCCTCAAACCTTCTGGCACATCATTTGGAGTAATGAGACTAAATTTTTTGGCCACAACCATAAGTTGTGCATGGGACGTACTTGGACATTCTAACATGACAATGATCCAAAACACAAGGGCAAGTCAACCTGTCATTGGCTACAGAAAAATAAAGTGAAGGTTCTGGAGTTGCCATCTCAGTCTCCTGACCTCAATATCATTGGGCCACTCTTGGGAGACCTCAAACGTGCAGTTCATGCAAGACAGCCCAAGAATTTACAGGAACTGGAGTCTTTTTGCCAGGAAGAATGGGCAGCTTTAACATCTGAGCAGATAAAGAGCCTCATCCTCAACTACCACAAAAGACTTCAAGCTGTTATTGATGTTAACGGGGGCAATAAACGGTATTAAGAACTGGGGTGTGTAAACTTTTGATCAGGGTCATTTGGGTAGTTTGTGTTGTGATTATGATTTAAAAAGAGTAAACACAGTTGGTTTACAATAAATGGCTTCAGCCAACCACTAACCAAGAGTGAAAGAGAAGTTTTTGTGTTATCTTTCATATTCTCTGAAAAATGGTTAAGAAAACATAAATTCTGCCAGGGTATGTAAACTTATGAGCACAACTGTATATATACGCACGCACACACACACAGACGAAAGTGGCCACCGTGCTTTGAGTATCACAGAGTGTCATCAGCAGGTTGCAACAGAGCTGCAGAGAGACTGGAAAAGTCACAAGAAGGCATAGAGGTGGCTTTTGGCCACATCCCAATCTGATGACCACTTCATTGTGAACAGTGCCCTGCGGAACCGGATGATAAATGCCACACAACTCCAGGCACATTTCAGGGAGGTGAGAGGCACCCAAGTGTCACATCAGATCATTCGAAACTGTTTACATCAGCGTGGTCTGTGTGCTAGATGACCTGCAAGGGTACCTGACCACACCACCAGGTACAGGGAGCATTTATGCTGGACAAGGGACTAGTGGGCCTCAGTGCTGTTCTCTGATGAAAGTTGATTCACACTGTGCAGTAATGATGGCTGCCAACGATGTTGGAGACGTCAAGGAGAGTGCTATGCATCAGCCTTTGGTGGTGGTGATGTTACAGTGGGGGCAGGTGTGTCTAGTCAATACAGAACTGCCTTACACTTTGTGAATGGTACAGTGACAAGCCCATACTACCTGAATAACATAATTATTCCAGTCATTGTGCCCCTGCATGAACACCACAGGCTTAATTTCATCTTAATGGACAACAATGCTCCAGCTCATTGAGGTCACATCATTAGGTAACGGCTGCTGGAGACTGGGGTACCTCGAATGGAGTGACCTGCACTTTCTCCAGACCTGAATCCCATAGAAAACCTACAGGATCAGCTAAGTCGCCGCTCAGAGGCTTGTAACTCTGTACCCCAGTACCTCAATGACCTTAGGGCCGCCTTTCAAGAAGAGTGGGATGCCATGCCTCAGCAGCCAAAAAGTCAACTTATGAAAAGCATGAGATGTCGTTGTCAAGCTGTAATTGATACTCAAGGGCACATGACTGGTTATTGAGACATTGATATTTTTTGTTGTGGTATACTCACCACTGTTGATGGCTTTTGTTTCAATAAATTGTTTGAGATGAGGACATCACCATTGCATGCTTCTACTTTAATGCCCTGCTTTTATGATATAATATCACTGTAGTGTGAACTTTTTACGTTTTCCATAAATTTCACCCGAAAGCTAAATAGCAAACTTTTTGTGAGTAGTGTATATTAGGGATGTCATGCGATTAAAAAGTCTTATTACAAGCTCTGTGATTAATTAATCTAGATTAATCGCACACATTTATGCTGTAAAACTATTTTAAAAATTGTAATACATTTTGGCACATGAATGAATGGATAATCAACATTACAGACTTTCAGTGTCTCTTTTAATAACTTTTTACATTGTTCATGTGCAGTAAAGGTCACAACAATCAAAAATATGACCTAATATGCTGAGGGAAAAAATAAGAAATGCTTCAGCAAGAACAATGATAGAACTAAGTCCGTCTATAAGGTGCAGTTTGACAATGTACATACAAGCACGGGTGTCGATTCATGCTACCCTGTCGAAAAATGCTCCCTTTAAGTTTATACAGGTCATATGTGACATCTCTGGACAGCCGCTGCTAGAGGATGCCCTTTTCTGTTATAATATGTATTTTTATGTTGGTTTTCTATGTACTCCGGTTTTTGTTTTATGTAATAAGTTTCAGCAGATTGGTTTTTCTGTGTGAATAATTATATATTGCTATTGGTTCTTGTGTTTAGTCTATGAGTATTTAGTTCACTTTGTGTTGTCAGTCCACTGACTCATGTTGTCAGTCCACTGACTTTTGTTAGAGTTTTAGTATGAGTTTAGTATTAGTTCTTGTGTTGGCCCTCGTGCCTTTTGTGTTTCCAAAGAAAGTATAAAGAATGGAAATCTGTGTCTGTGCCTCCCTTGCTCACTGGGGACAGGGAAACCTGACAGATGGGCTGACCTACAAAGGCACAGCGGATATTTCCATGGGCACATGGAATAGTGTGGTGAGGTCTTTGCACGTGGAATAGCATGGTGAGGTCTGCGAGTGCAGCAGACAGGGCCCACCGTGGCGAGGGACAGATGAGGGTGAGTCAGTACTCCATCCTCGAGCTGCTGGGGTGGATTAGTTCCAATAACGAGGACGAACAGGACAGCTGGGGCAGCAGATGGGTGGACGTGCCGACAATCCTAGCTCCGGAGGTGTTAGATGGCTCCATTGTCTTCGGCCCGGCCGAGGAGGAGCTCCCGCAGAGGCTCGTTCATGACTCGCCTTGTGAGGCGATTCCTGTGCCAGTTCAGCAAGCCTCATCCATGTTCAACGTGCATTTCTGTGCCCAAATCCGCCCACACCAGCTCCAAGGCTAGCTCCTGGCCTAGCAACCAAGCCAGTGCTGAGAACACGGGCTCCGGCGCCCGCACCGAGCACACCGGCTGCCCTGCTCCTCTGCCGGCTTTGAGGGACGCCTTCCCTGTGCGGGCATCCCTGCTCACGGTGGCTCCCTGGGTGCTGCCAACACCATTACCGAGGACCCGGGTTCCTGTTCCAGTCCCAGTTTCCGAAGCTGCAGCCCCTGGCTCAGTTCCCGAAGCTGCAGCCCCTGTCTCTGTTCCTGATGCGGCAGCCCTTGTCTCAGTTCCCGAAGCTGCGGCTCTTGTCTCAGTTCATGATGCTGCAGCCCCTGTCTCAGTTCATGTCTTTGCAGCCCGTCTTTGTTCATGACCTGGGGTCGCTTTTGCCACTGTGGGCCCTGCCGCCACCCTGGAGTGAGCTGGGACCCCCTGGCACTCTGGAGATGTGCCATTGGAGGGGGGGGTGCAGTCGGGGTCCAGGGAAAAGTCCGGGGTTTGTCCCCCTGGAATTTTTTTTGGGGGGGGCGCTAGAGGGACCTGCACAGAGGGGCATCACCTGCAGGGACCTCAGGAGAGAAGATGAGTGGGACCCACATGGGCCACCCTGGCCATGCTGGATCAGGCCGGAGGAGCACACATCGGGAGGCAGCCATGTGGGAGACGGGGTCTGCCGGCGCTCCGGGGTTGTGCCTCTGGAGAGGGGGGTACTGTGATATATCTGGTCGGCGGCCAAAACCCAATCAAAACCCCAACACAATTATTCCTTAATCCCTGGCCAGCTGAGAACCCTTACTCCTAAAGCCAACCAGGGAAAACATCACCCGAGTGTCAAGATAAGAGTCCCCGCAAGCCTGAAGGCCCCTAGCGGGTGGAAAAAGTATGTGAACCCTTGGATTTAATAACTGATTTACCCTTTGGCAGCAATAACATCAACCAAACGTTTCCTGTAGTTGTAGATCAGACCTGCACAACGTTCAGGAGAAATTCTTGACCATTCCTCTTTACAGAACTGTTTCTTGGGATGTCGCTTTCTTGAAGTCATGCCACAGCATCTCAATTGGGCTGAGGTCAGGAGTTTTTCTTATTTTCTTCTGTTGAAGCCATTCTGTTGTTGATTTACTTCTATGGTTTGTGTTGTTGTCTTGTTGCATCACTCATCTTCTGTTGAGCTTCAGTTGGTGGACAGATGGCCTTAAATTCTCCTGCAAAATTTCTTGATAAACTTGGGAATTAATTTTTGCTTCGATTATAGCAATCTGTCCAGGCCCTGACGCAACAAAACAGCCCCAAACCATGATGCCGCCTTCACCATACTTCACAGTTGGGATGAGGTTTTGATATTTGTGTGCTGTGCCTCTTTTTCTCCACACATAGCGTTGTGTGATTCTTCCAAACAACTCAACTTTGTCCACAGAATATTTTGCCAGTAGTGCTGTGGAACATCCAGGAGCTCTTTTGCAAACTTCATACGTGCAGCAATGTGTTTTTTGGACAGCAGTGGCTTCCTCCATGGTGTCCTCCCATGAAATCTTGTTTAGTGTTTTACGGATCGTAGATTCACCAACAGGGACGGTTCACCTCATTGAGCATTCTGCGCTGTGCTCTTGCAGTCATCTTTGCAGGATGGCCACTCCTAGGGAGAATAGCAACAGCGCTGAACTTTCTCCATTTATAGACAGATGTTCATCAGTCCATGGCCCCTGCCATGGACTGATGAACATCAAGGCTTTTGGAGATATTTTTACAACCCTTTCCAGCTTTATGCAAGTCAGCAATTCTTCATTGTAGGTCTTCTGAGAGCTCTTTTGTGTGAGGCATCGTTCACATCAGGCAATGCTTCTTGAGAAAAGCAAACTCAAAAACTTGTGTGTGTTTTTATAGGGCAGGGCAGCTTTGACCAACACCTCCAATCTCATCTCATGGATTAGACTCCAGGTTGGCTGACTACAGACACCAATTAGCTCTTGGAGATGTCATTAGCCTAGGGTTCACATATTTTTTCCACCTGCACTGTGAATGTTTACATGGTGTGTTCAATAAAAACATTAAAAAAACATATAATTATTTGTGTGGTATTAGTTTAAGCAGACTGTGTTTGTCTATTGTTGTGACTTAGAGGAAGATCACAATTTATGACCAATTTGTGTAGAAATCCATATAATCCATATAATTCACATACTTTTTCTTGCAATTGTATATAGATATATATATTCTCACGCACTCTTTTTTAGGTGTGTATGGACAGGAAATGTATAGGGCGCCTGTTGTGTTTTAGTGTATTTGACCGCACTGTTACACACATGTATCTCCTCAGAAAGGAATATTAGAGAAAAAATTGCATAAAGCATGTGCAATAACTGCCTAAAAATCAGGTGTTTGCAAAACCAGCGAGGTGACAATAAAAAAATAACTTCATGTTTTACTATGCAGCCTTCAAGACAGGAGGTCAACAGGCCATACAAAGAGGCACGTCGTGCCGAAAGGAATAAAAAAGGCCAAGAATAAATACAAACAGCGCATAGAGGAACACTTTAATAGTAACAATTCAATTCAATTCAATTCAATTCAGTTTTATTTATATAGCACTTTTTACAACCAGGTTGTCACAAAGCAGCTTT
>JBBPCX010066987.1:0-13798 GCA_037974365.1 Hydrocynus forskahlii | reverse complement strand
ATATATATATATATATATATATATATATAGAGAGAGATATAGAGAGAGAGACAGATACACACAAACACCCCATTCTGCTTTATGAAGTACTGATTAGTGATCACCTGAATAAAATCTTATTTAATGAGGAAAAGTATAAAAACATTTCTGTAATCAACACTCTCCTCTCGCAATGTGACCAGTTGGATGTCAAAACACTACTAGAAATAAACCAAAGGTAATTGTTGCCATTTTGTTTAAGAGTGAACAAGGGATTTGTTTTCTTTGAATTATTCAAGTTCTGTAAACACTGCATCATTTCCCTTATTTTGATGTTTTGTCATTTCCTTTAAAATTATGCTTTAAAGAACAAAATTTTTTTGGAAATTGGGAGAAATATTTTCAGCATTTCTTAAAAACTAAGGCAAAGCTGTTCAGTTCAGCACTCGCACCTATAAAAGATTAAACCTGAGAAACTGAACATTTTTGCAGTTATTTTTTTCCAGAGCTGTATATAACATTTAGTATGACATTATTGCAATATTTATGTGGCACATATAAAATGGCACTATTTCCATTTAGTACAGTTCAGTTTAGTTCAATTCAATTCAGTTCAATTCAATTTATTTTAGTTCATTTCAGCTTTATTTAGTTCAGTTACGTTTTTTTTTTTAGTTTAGTTAAATTCAATTCAGTTCAGTTTGGATCACTTCACTATACTTCAGTCCAGATCAATTCAGGTCAGTTCAGTTAAATTCAGTTCAATTTAACTTAACTTTATCTTTAAGTTACAGTGCTAGCAGTTATGAAAAGAACTAATTCCAGTCATTTTCATGTTATTTAATAGTTAAATCAATATAAATTATTAACTGTTGGTCATTTTCATGTTATTCAATAATTAATTCAATATCAATTGTTAATTGTTACCAACTATTATTTAACGAAGAAGTACACATCACCTTTTTTTTCTACACAGGTCTTTCATTCAGTCATTCATTCATTTATTTCTTTATTTATCTCTTACTTTTTCTGTCTCTTCTTGGTTTCATGTGAAGTAATTGAGCTAATAATGTACCTCAAAAAGAAAAGGCAATTCTATTTTACTGTGTTCTCGTCTACTGACTTTGCTGGGATGACCTCAGTCCTGGCATATCATTGTCATAATGACAGTAACTGGCATGTCAGTTTAAATTACCATTTTATTTTCCCTGGAGCGGTCAGGTTTTAATATTTAAATCAATAAATTATTTATTGTTACCTATTTCTAATTATTTAACTATTGCTTGGTATGTGTGTGTATGTGTGTGTGTGTTTCAGTCATTCATTTGTTCATTACTCCCCTGCTTTCTCTATCTCATCGGTTTATTATCAAGTAATTGAATTATTAATGATCAGTTTTAATTCACCTCACTAGCATGACAAAATTTAGTTAAACTGCTGGGAATGCATCATCAGAGAGATGGAAACTTACTTCTCAATTTGAATTACAATTAGATTGTGTTTGGAACTGTCAAGTTATTCCATCATGTAATCAATCATGAATTATTAATGATCATTATTATTAATTAATAAGCACCAACCAGTTCAATTATAACTGTCCACATGACAGAATGTAGACAACAGATGAGGAGATCAATTTTACACAATTATCAACTTTCTGTTTGAATGTTCCCTAATTTCTTCATTACACTCTTTTGTTTTTGTGTCTCATTGGTTTCATATCAGGTAATTGAGCTAATAAAAAACAGACCTGACAGCCGTGGTGATCGTTCTGTTGCCTCCTTTTCGCTGTAATAGCATTCCTAAGTAAAAATGAGCTCTCTGATGGTCTGATGATAAAACTCAAACCTTTCTCACGCTCTCATCAGGGATCTATTTCTGCAAACGGCTCGGGAGAGAGGAAGCGCAGGTCAATTTATGTTTACCAGGGAGAAATGAGAGTAAACAGCAGATCAAAACCTTGTAAGGGGGAGGCCGTGGTGTGCGAATCCGAGACAAGCACGCGTCCGTTTCCGCCCTGACCTCACTCTTTCTCTCCTCTGCATAGCACCAGGGCAATGGAGATAATTACTTGAGCCCACCATGACCCCTCTCTTCCTACTCACACTCTCTCACTCTCTTTTCACTCTTTTTGCTACTTCTGCCTTTTCATGCCTCAGGCTAAACGAGCCAACACCACTGCTTCCTCAGGAAGTTTTTTTTTTCTCATCCCCTCTTTTCTGCTTTGCTTTTCACTCTTCTTTACAAAGTGATTGTCGCCGACTTATAATTAGCACCGAGCACAATCAACAACCAGTGCTTTAGTGACTTCAATAGGATTTCCCGATGAGGTCAGTGGGTCAGATGCACGTTAGTGGAACCCCTGCGGAGCTGGTTCACCCTGATATCACCCCTGATGAAGAACCCTTGCGATGCCATTTATCTGCTACTTGTCTTAATTATGTTACTAAGTTTTTAAATACCGCAATGACAGCCTTTTGGTGTCAACACCTTATTCTATTTAAGAGCTAACGTCATCACACTACTGTTTCTTTTAAGTTTTATTTTTACCATTATTTATTTTATAGCTGAAATTTGGTACTTATTTTTTCTCGTACAGCATGGTCCCAACATCAGAACGTTCATTTTTGTCCTGTACAGTGTATGTATTCAATTTTTCAATTGATTGATCAGGGACCGGGTGGTCGAATCGCCTCTAAAATGTAAGGGGAGAGAGTGTAGACAGTCTAGTTGCCTTAAAAATGTGTGTCTGAGAGAGAGCCTGTGACATCATGGCAAGATGCGTAGAAACACATCAATCTTGCAGAGCGAAACACACTGCTGTCACATCTATGCCGCCTCTGCTACGCCCCCAGCAGTCAAACACACCAGAGTTCTGAGCTGGGGATTCTCTGTCGTGTCACCCCCCTGTCTACGTCATGGTATTGCTGGGCAATGCACCTGCTTCCTGTCAGCCCTCATGTTTCAGCTCATGATTACCTGATCTGTTACCCCTGTGTTTCTAGGTGTCTCGTGATCAGTGCTCGTCTCAGGATTAGTGTTTGTCTCATGTGATTGCGTGTCCATGATCTTCTGTTAAAGATCCCAGCCGGTCCAGAAGCCAGCGTGTGGTCACGACATGATACTGGCACTCTCCCGTGTCTCCAGTCATGTATGAGAGCTCCATAGAGCAGGCTTCTCATCTGTGTAAAAATCCGTAACAGTCTGCTTGAGCTTTGACTTGGCTGTGTGTGTGTTTATGTCCTGTTTCTTAGAGTAACCAGTGAGGCTGAAGCACCCGTAGGCAGGATTTACCCGCACAGGCTCCGTTTAAGTTCTGCTAACTCCTGCATTTGTGGCCTCCTTCCCTTAGCCGACATGACAACTGAAGACTTATAAAAACTTCAAGACCGTCTGTTTCAAGTCAGTTATAAAAAAAGACATGTGTCACTGTTGTCGTTTAATTAAAAAGAATCAGATCACTGCTAACCCGTGAATGCGGCGACACATTCAGAGACAGTGAGTTAATTCCCCTCGATGGAGCCGTGACTGAATGCTGGGCACTGAATTAAGAGAATCAGAAAATGCAGCAGTTCGAATCCATGCTTTTTTTTTTTCTTTAAAGGGGACATATTATGCAAAACTCACTTTTTGCATCCTTTTGTATTTCCATTTGGGTCTCTACTGCTCCTATAAACACTCCAAGTGTGAAAAAAAATCCTCCGTTCGTTTTCTGTGAATCGATTTTGGTGTCAGGAATCATATGCCCCTACGAGCTGTTTGGACGGCCCCCCATTGTTGCGTAAGAGTTGGAAAATTTGCATAGGACCATCCCTCATCTGTCGAGCCCCCACCCACTAGATTTGTTGAAGAGCCGCCATTTTTGTCTGCTAGTTTTACGAGCACACATAAGACGCCGAGCGCTATGGCATCTTGCTCTGGGTCCGACTTGGAGTCGAACATGTTTTTGACGTGTCTTTTAAACACACAGCATGAGCATGGAATGGGTGGGGCGTGGCCAGCAACAGCTCATTTGCATGAAAATGACAGAACCCTTAAAGGCTCATTTTGAAAGGGACTGAAACTGTCAAGGATAGAGCTGGTGAGTCTCTTTATGTAAGAGTGATTTTGTGCAAAGAACTTCATGAACATGTTTTAGTCCTATTATAACTAAAATGAGTTTTGCATAAAATGTTCCCTTTAACACGAACTTTATTTGGCCTATAAAACCTGCGTTTGGGTGTCTCCAAAATCTGGTTTTATTGCAGCCACGCAATCACACTTCAGAAATGCATCTAGTTTTATGTAAGGTCTTAAATTTGTGTCAAAAATGGGTAATTGTGTAGATAACTACACCAATTGGAACAGCACCGATTTCATCAGGTGGACTAGTTTGGCAGGGAGGCTACCTTGGTTACCACACAGAGTATGAGGAAACAAGGAGTATATTGTTTTAACTTACTAGTTTATTAACACATGTTACAGTAACAAAATACAGTTTTAGTATTCTGAATCTTACATTCTTGCGTACCATACAAAATGATTTATCATGACCACGGAACATAAAGAAGGACATTTAAGCATAATTACTCTTCATAAAACAGTTTGCAAGCTCTTCTTAATGCCCCGCTGGTTTGTGATGTTACAAGTGAATGACTACACTTGTCACTGTCGTTCTATCACTCAGGCCTCAGGTGACCGGAAATTATTGGGAGGTCAGAGATTTAGAACTTTAGTGCTGGAGATGTATCATTGCTACTGCATGTCTTGCACTAGGAATGTACATCTCTGACTTCGCAGTGGCTCAGTGAGACACAATTTAGTGCATTATTTAATTTTTACCACAATTATTTAGAACAAATCATTAGGTCACTGGAAACTATTTACACAGTATTAGAGCATAGACAATATAAACTGCTCTTCTCTGCCCTACACATGTATGTGCAAACTCAATGATGGTGGGAGAAAGTAGAACAGATCTGGCTACAGGGCAAAAAGGTAGAGAGGGAGTGAGAGAGAGAGAGAGAGAGAGGGAGTGAGAGAGAGAGAGAGAGATAGGGAGTGAGAGAGAGAGAGAGAGAGAGAGAGAGAGAGAGAGAGAGATGGCCAAGGTGGCTAGGAGCTGTGGTTAATGCAGTGGCGGGGAGTGGTGTGAGGTCAGTGAAACAGACACAATGAATGCCTCTTATTGGTCTATCCCAGAGCCCCACCCCCAGGGAGCCATCAGCTGCAGGCAGAGAGAGAGAGAGAGATAGAGAGAGATAGAGATTGAGAGAAAACCAGAATAACAGGGAATGCATGCAGTAGCAACACTGCAAACACCATAACTGTCTGGATTTTTTTAGATGTCTTATTCATAGAGCCCAGCACTGAGAGCTTTCCCTTCACTTTCTCTAAATACAGGTGGAACAGAGAAGATCAGTGGCATTCTAAATGTGGCTCGCAGTTTATAAAATAAGGGCCTCTTCAGGTTTCAAACAAGAGACCAGTTTCGTCACTCTTGTTAGAAAACCTCATACATTATGTGAATACCTCGTAATGAGCGGATGAATATAAATGGTCAAAAATTACCTGGAAACCTCATTAGATGAACGATTTCTTCTTTCTCCTATCAAATGATAGCAATTACATGCTTTTGTATTTCCTCCACTGATATTGTTGCCTACTTGTGACTGAAAAAAAAACATTAGCCTGTGTTTGGCAGGGGCATTATTTTTATCTTCAAAACATCAGGCATTCCTCAGCACTGTAAACTCTTTCAGAGCTAAATTTGAGGGCAACCGTTCAGGGATGTTGTGCAAGTAAGAGCCGTGGCTTTCTAAGAGCAGGCCTGAATCGGGAGTGTGTAGTCTGAAAAGCAGAGGGAGAAAGGACACCTTTGGCTCGCACATTACTACCTTCATTCACGTAGACCTCACCCAGGTCCCATCGCAGAGGAAACACAGAGGCACAATTCAGAAAGGTGGGGAGTGCTGGTGTGACTGAAGGAGAAAGAAAGAGAGAGAGTGGGAATAGGGAAGAAGGGAGGAAGGATACGGACTGTATGAGCAAAAAAGAGAGTGTAAGAGTGTAATATTGGAAGGAGAGGAGGGAAAAGAAATAGGGGAGAAGAATAGGAGTACATGAGGAGGAAAGAGGGAGGGAAAGGAAGGAAAAGCAAAAGGTCGAGCATAAGAAAGGATTAGAGGGATAGAATGAAGGAGAAAGAGAGAAAAAGAGACGGAGAAAGAGATATTGTGAGAGCCAGAGAGAGAGAGAGAGAGAGAGAGACAGACAGAAATGGAAGAGAGAATAAAGATTTTCTTTCTCCGTCTCTTTTTCTCTCTTTCTCTTTCATTCTATCCCTACTCCTATTCTCCTATTGTGTATGTGTATGTGTGTTGTGTGCCCCTCTATAACTTCCCTAGCCCCTTCCCTTAGTGTGTGGTGTGTGTGTGGGTGTCAGGGGTGTTCTACTCTTTTGCTGCTTTGCCGCGCTGTGCTGTGTCCTACGGGAGTGTGTGAGGTGAATCTCACGGGTGAACCAGGGAGGGGGGTTAACCTAGTGGGCCCTGAGACATACCATGTATACAACTTACCGTGGGTAACGAAATAAACCTGGATCAAAGACATTTTTCTGTGTCTGTGGTCATCCATTTGCCTGTGTATCCCAGAGATCCTAAAGGGTGAAAATTAAACTTAAACCAGACCAAAAACAAAACAAAAGGTCTTAAAGACGGTTGGGGTCTTGACGCCCTGGGCCACCACACCGTTTAACACACACACATTCTCTCTCCAATCAGCCCAGTAGAAATCATTC
Organism: Hydrocynus forskahlii; assembly: GCA_037974365.1. Classification (NCBI taxonomy): domain Eukaryota; kingdom Metazoa; phylum Chordata; class Actinopteri; order Characiformes; family Alestidae; genus Hydrocynus; species Hydrocynus forskahlii. The sequence continues at coordinate 7,041 of JBBPCX010066987.1, read as the reverse complement.
AAATCAGCCAAATCATTGTAACTTCCCTCTCAAATAAATTCAGTTTTTCCCCTTACCTGCATGTTCATGATTTTGACGTCCAGTAAATAGACATTGTTCTTAATGTTTGTCGGTACCCCCAACTCTCTCTCTCTCTCCTCCTTTCTCACTCCCTCTCCTTCTCCCTCTCCCTCTTCCTCTCTGTCTGCCTTTTACTCTTTTCCTTTCATCTTTCAATCTCACCCTGTTTTCTCTCTCACTCTCTCAATATCTCTCTCTCCCACCATATTTCTCTACAGGCTGTTGGTGAATTCTGCGGCCTTGCGTTGAGCAGGGACCACGGCAAAAACCAATCCAAGGTCATCCCAGCGCAGATCGTACGGAGCGCCGCGCGCCACTGTCCCGCAAATTACATGCTGTAACCTCACCTAGCGCCTCGTGCGCTATACTGGGAAGGTTAAAGGGTTGAATTCAAGCCGTAATGAAATGCGCTCTTGAGGGCGTATGAGTCAGAGATTTGGGGGGATAACTCATCTCTTTATCATTAGCCTGACAAGATCTGACAGGCCGGCACTATCTCCAATCTCAATCTTAAATCATTCACTAGAACGAGCCTCCCACCAGCCGGACAGAACCAGTGGGATAAAATGATCTGCGCTTTTAAAAATCCCCTGTCCACGTTTGAAATGTGATAAAACTTAACACAGTGCAGCAGGTTATGGAGACAGAACAGGAGGAGGACTCACACAGTATAAATGATGGAAAACTAGGGTTAGAGCTAGTAGGCTGACTGAAGCTGACTGTGTTCAAAAAAGTCATCAGGCCAAAGTGAATACTGTTCAGATAAATGCATATTCCAGTGACAATACTAGTTCAAGTTCAAGAAAAAGCGATAGAAATGCAAATGTTTATAAGAGGGTGGAGTGCAGTTTTTAGCTGCTTTTTTAGGATACAGTCGGTGCAGATCTGATACTGATGGGCAGTCGCTTCCAGCATAGTGACTAAACGCTTTTTATTAAACGCGTTTAGTTTCGGCTCTTTTCAGCACTAGCTGACCAGCTCCTGCAGATCTATAAGCTCTATCAAGAATATATTCTTCACACATGTACTTCAACTAGCTGAAATTATTGAGTGATCTCTTCCCAAATATACACATGAAGAGGTATTAGAGAATAAAAGTAATCAAAACCGTGTGTGAGAGTAATGTCAACACCCAATCACTCAGCATGGTGATAGCCAACACAGGCACCTGATCGAGAAAACAACTGCACGACTTATTCACTCATACTTTTCAGTATCCCTGCTTGATGTGATATTGCCACACTGCTTCTTCAGTCTCTTAAATGATTGAGTTCTGCTGCTGAGCCATTAAGGACTTGAGCTGAGATGCTGTGACATAATAATTATCACTTTATTTAAGGCAAATTGCTGGGAAAATTAGAAAGTCAGCTTTCGCCTAAGATAAGTCTGGATTGTCCCGGGAGTTGCAGGTTTGCAGCAGATTGCCAAAAAAAACATGTTCGAGACACAGCAGACTGAAAACGTACTTAATTACTTAATTAATTAATTAAGATGATCATTTCCTCATATGACACCTCAAACATCAACACATACGATGTATGACACCTCAAACATCAACACAAACTGGGGGAACTTAAATATATAATTTTGCCGTATGATGCTCGCATTCTAAGGGTTAAAGGAATGGGCTCATGTGGCTCTAAACCTATCATGGCCTTAGAGCAGTGGTCATCAATCCTGGGTCTGGAGCTCTCTCTTCCTGAAGTCTAGTTCCAGGGACAATCTGCAACACCAGCTCTGGCTAATGATCTTCTTCGGAAGCCCCTGATTGGATGAAGCATGAAGTAAGTAGGAGGGGCAGCATGTTGGAAGCAGGCTGGGGCTAAACACGGCACTGATAGCAATGGTGACATCAATTTTTCCCTCCAATTTTCAATCAAGGGATTGCACATAATACTGTCATATTAGAATAAACCAATGCATTTGTTTGCAGATGTTTCTTTTTTGGTAATAAAATGTTCATTCGAATCATGTGAATATGAATCAGTTTCTAAAATGAGATTAACAACATTTGAACAAACGTCTACGATTCATTCAGTTGAAAAAAGACAATAAACACCTGTTTAACCGACACAGTGATGCCAGTGTTGATTTTTGAATGACCATGTTTGAGACCATGTTTCAGACACTGTCAGCCCCTTTGAGACCTCCACCATACAAAAGTTGAGCTTCCAGGTTTGACTACAGCCCAACAAATACTGAGATGATTTTCATATACAAAAATCCCACTGTAAGCAAGTTATCCAAAAAGCTTCTCCAATAAACATGGAAGTCAAGCTTCCATGCAGTTATATGGGCTGCGCTACCACTGGCTTCCACAAACACATTAATGCGGACTATGCTGTCTATCAAACACAGCTTGTGTTAAATAAACAAACCATGCCAGAGAGCAGTGATAAAGAGCAAATTTTTCACACAGAGGATGAGTTACAAGCAATACAAACACATTGTTGACCATTTCAGTGCCATGTCGTGATGAAATGTTAGGGGAAGCCATGCTTTTGTGTAGTCTGGAAGCAACGCCCACTGTTCAGAAGAAATTTGCATTTTAAAATAACTTCATAACAGAAAGCGAAAGTAATGTTCAGTGAAAGAGCTCACCGGCTAAATAGGTACATAACTGTAAAACTTTAGATTCTGATCATTGTTAATGCTCCAGCCACAAAGGTGCTCAATTCATGGTATGTAATTCCAAGCAGAATGCATTTCAGTGCTTTTATGGTGTAAAAGATGAATGAAGATACAAAAACGTTTTAAAAAGCTAGGTAAGGCATAATTCACTGTAATAAAAACAGACAGCTGGACTACTCAAGCAGCAGAGACGTAACAGCACAATACATGAATACGTGAAATATTACATACAAAAACTAACTCTCCAGACTCCAATTTATGAAACAAACACAAATGAGCAATAGACTGATGTGCTGGAAGAGTCTTCCCTGTCATCACTGTAGACCTACTGCTGCACTGTAGATGTTTTGAAGATGTTCACCTTGTCTTTAACTAAATATCTAATAAATGTTACTGAGCTTTAAGTTAAATATAAAAAATTCTGCAACCTTAACCTAAAACTTAAATCTTATCCTAATCTTAAACCTAAACAAAGTGGTATGTTTCACCAGAGGTAACAATTAAAAGTATCTGTAGATAATCTGTTGAGGACCAACACAATGGCTCAGCAATTTAGTATGGCACTGAACACTAAAATTTAAATGATTACACTATTAGTGATTTGTGGTTGCACAGACTGGTATACTGATAAAGTCACTGGTCGGCACTGTGGGAAGCAGTTGACTATTCAAGTACAAGAAGCGCAGTGGTGAGAAGAACAGTAGTTAACTGGCAGGAGGAGAGTCCAGAAATGAAATTTTCTGTTAAACCCAAAGCCCAAAGTACTGACTGACATTTAAAACAATTCATTACATAATCACATGTCCAGTGACAAAAACAAACCCACATTAAATAAAGTGAAGCACCAGTCAGCAAACAGACCAAATCTTCTTTACTAGCTACCATCCGCTTCAATGTTAAGGAATAACTGAAAAGAAAAATGCTCTCTGGTCCACAGACGATGCTTGTACCTCAGTCTGCAAGGCTTGTTTGTGTGTAGAAATACGTCTCTGCACCTTTTACCTTACACATCTTTTTACTTGACATGTTTGTCATGTTTTTATAGTAGCAATAAAAACATGGCTAATTATATCACGCACATGATTTCTCTCTTTGCCATATGAAAAAAAAAAATCAAATATAAAAAAAAATATTCAAAATATATTCTAAATATTTCTGAATGCCCAGTACTTAAAGCCATCTCCAAACCCATCCCAACATGGGGAAAAAATTAATGAGGGAATATAATGTTTAGTTCATTGAAACGGACTGAAATTTTGTTAACAGCCTTCTTATCATCGAGCTTCTTATAATTTTTAAGTAGATGTAATGGGTATTGTCCGCCAGTCAAGTAACTTTTTAGCCTTTACGGAGGTAAAGAAAAAAAGGAACCCAAGTGCACATGCCGAACTGTAGCTTTAGACCTTGTTGTCTAAACCTGTTCCAATTTTCATTCAAACTAATAGTGGCAGGAGAATATCAGAATTGTGACGGTTGAAGGAACTGTTATCAGAAGATAAAAATCATCAAACGACCAAAAAAATGCTTATTTAATTTTAACAGCTGTTTCCAGTTCAATTCACTTCAATGCACTTCGTAGCATTTTTAATACTCCTCTGTTCGCTCAGGGCTCGACTTAGACATGCTTAAAGAGCTGAATATTATCAGACAAAGCATTTTTCCCCTGAATCTGATAAGCATATCTATGCTGTGGTGCTCTGCTGCCACGCGCATAGCCAGAAGAGCTCCCCTGCTAAGCTTATCTTATACATGATGTATCAAAATAGCAGCTCTTCAGGACTTTCTAGAAGAAGAACACAGCTACAAAATTTGTGATTATTTTTTGTGAGCGATCCAGGGAAGCGAGAGGAGGAGACAGAGGAACTGGACGACAAAAAAATAATCCAATGTCCATATTCACTCTTAGGAGAAAAACTTTAGAGCTTGTAAAGAACCTGAGAAATTCTTTAAAGAACATTTGGTGTAGACTCAACAGAAATTCTTTAAAGAACCTTTGGTGTAGACTCAACAGAAGTTCTTTAAAGAACCTTTGGTGTAGACTCAACAGAAGTTCTTTAAAGAACCTTTGGTGTAGACTCAACAGAAGTTCTTTAAAGAACCTTTGGTGTAGACTCTACAGAAGTTCTTTGAAGAACCTTGTCTCGGCATGACGCTGAAGGGTTCACTACACCCCTAAACCAGAGAGTGGGAACTTTAGGAGTCACATCATATTCTCATCACACTTGACCACTTGACATATTCAAGGATGCAGTGGCAGAAAACAGCAAAAGGTCAGGGACATTAGAACCTAGGGGACTTTGACATTTCATCTGCTTTAGTGGACCATGAAGGGATCTGCACCTTTGACCCTGATGTGCTGTGATTCGCTTAGAATTTCTCAAGTCATTGCAGTGTGGTGTGGTATCTGTGGACCATAAGAAACCTTGTCAGGAGCCAAATTTGACTTGAAGATGGAGCAACAAGTCATTAGATAAAATAATTCACATTCTCACACCTGCTCTGTATGTTACTGGTGCTAATTGTTGGACTGTAAAACATTTATAAAGGCTATTTCCTACACAGGTTAACGATAGAGAATGTTTTGTAGTGTAGAATCTAATCAGAGTGTGAATAGAAAAAAAAGAACAAAGTGACTCAGTATGTCTGCATTTGCTTAATGACTGCACTGAAAATAGTGCCCAAAAGTGAACAACCGTTCCTCATTTATACTTTCACGTACATAGACTAATTATCAAATTAAGTCAGGAACAAAGTTCTGGCCAGGGACATCAATTCGATTTAACTCTTGGGAAAAATGCCCAGAATGTATGCTACCCAGTTTATCCCAATCATCTCTGATTGCAGTTTTAATGATCTGGAGCAGCCTACATAAATAATGGACTTGTTGTTCAGGAGCCTTGCTTTGAAATACCAAACGCGAACTTTCAACCATCTCATATGACTCAGGATGCTTTCCACCATGCAATTAAGATCTTACGTTCCATTAGACTGAGTAATGTTCACCTACCTGATCTCCAACCCCATTACCTGCATTTACCCTTTCAATACATGAGCCGCACCAGCGCGCACCGTCTCAGTGCGACTACATCGCACTGAGTGTCTCCAATGTAACCCACATCCAGGGAACATAACATCACTGCTCTAGTCTTAGAAATGGTTTTCTGCATGGTCTTTGTCCTCTAGGGTTAGGAGGAACCTTCATTTAGTGTAGAACTTTTACATTTTCCACTTTGAACAGGTTCTTTTAGTTTGAAAATGTGTTTCTTTGAAGAAATATCAATTTGAAGGACATCACAGCTGGTTCTTCCATGGCATCACCAAAGAACCCTTATTAAGTGGGTATTTCCAAGCTCCTACTTGTCCTTGTTCAAGCATCATGAAAATCAAAGCCAAGAAGTTTGTAAGCCAAATGTACCCTTGTAACAGATTGCCACACTAAAGCAGACCTCATGGTCAGGGGGTCAATACTCCTGATGAGGAGTCTGGGGTCCAGGTGGTCTCAGAGTGTGATCAGAAAGTGCCAGTCACTTCAAACGTGCTAGGATGAGAATATGCATCAGCACAGTTATTTTTTTACCACATCTGTCAGGCACGAGCGTGTTGCAGCTCCAGTGTCTCGTATCTCACGCCTCTCTTTTCTTTGGAGAGTGGAAGCAGTGCGTCCCCACATCTCCAGCAGCTCCCAAACACGGAGCCATTCAACAGCTCGCTGCAGAGGAGCCGCTTCCCATCTGCATGCCAATGACGGGAAACAGGAGCCCCCCCCACCCCAAGCCCCCGATCACACAAAGTAGCAACAGTTACGCATTCTTTAAGTCTAAAGAGTTTATTTAGACAGCAGACGTACCTGGAGGGAGATCTCTGGAGCCGAGCCGCGGTCCTGGCGATCTCGAGGCGAACACACACGCACACGCACGCACACACACACGCACGAAAAGTTACGCGCGTCAAGCCCGGCCAGCTGTGCTGGGCTTCACTAGGCTGATTCTTCACAAGAAGCCAGATGCGCTCATTACAGAGGAGGGGCAGAAAAATCAGGCACGTTTAATCCTCACGCGGGACAGAGAAGACCGCGCGCTCCGGAGACAAGTGCAAAGTGTGCGTGAAGGGGCTAAGCGGAGCCTTCTCTCTCTCTCTCTCTCTCTCTCTCTCTCTCTCTCTCTCTCTCTCTCTTTCTCCCCCTCCCTCCCTTCCTCCCTGCCTCTCTGTCTCTCTCTCTCTCTAACAAAAGTTGACGCGTTTGTTCTGTTGTGGTTTAAGACATTCTGACGGCCTCGCGCCAGCCAGCCTCCTTCAAGAGATATTAAAACTGGACACATCAAGTTATTAGAGATAAATATACAAATAAAT
>JBBPCX010066985.1:0-10359 GCA_037974365.1 Hydrocynus forskahlii | reverse complement strand
GCAAAGTGCATAAAGTGCATGAAGGCTGTACCTAAGGGAAAGGGGGTCAATGGACGGTGCTAAAGGAATGAAAATAACAAAAACAGTCTTGAAAACCTGTCATCCCTAATCTAAACTACCAGAGTAAGAGTAAGTAACTAGGCCACCTTAACCCTAACCAAAAATACAGAGGGTGGTGCCTACCCATAAGCTGGTGTCTCTAGACAGAGAACAAACCTATGTGTGGGAATGTAGGTGTGCGCAACCTTACGGTAGAAAATAACCAGAGTCAAAGCTAAAAGTACAACATGACAGGCAAACTCACGACAGTGCAGGGACGCCAGCCGGCAACACGTCGATGCCATCTTCCATCTCCCATTTAAAGGGGAATCCCTCACCCATGCAAGGTGTCATCAGTTCGTCAATGGGCCAGTAGGCGTGTCGTGAAAAGTAGCTAACAGGATGTATCCTCTTGTAGTAGAACATCACCTGCTCCTGTAGCACTGGCATTTACTTCTAGTTTAAAAGAGACAGAAAAAATGGGAGCAGCAAGCACAGGTTCAGCACTTAACAGCTTTTTAAGACGTTCAAAGGCATGCTGACAGTCCACGGGTAGTTTGCCTTTGGGCTAAGCAGGGCAGTCAACAGAGCTACTACAGTGGAAAAATGACGACAAAAGCTTCAGTAGTAACCAGCCATACCTAAAAATCGATGCGATTCTCTGTAGAAGGCACAGGAAAAGCAGTGGTTGCTTCTACCTTGGCATCAAGGGGATGTACTTGTCCACAACCCACCTCACGGCCTATATAGGTAACTGTAGCCTTAGCAAAATCACACTTAAGTCAGATTTAAGATCAATGATGCTTCCTGTAAGCGACAAAACCTCACAAGACTGATAAATGACTCTCCCAGTCAGAGGAATAAATAACTAGATCATCGAGATATGCTGAACTATTGGAACATCATGCAACACTATATTCACTAACCTCTGGAAAGTGGCAGGAACGTTGCAGAGGCAAAGCAGTATCAGTGTATATTGTAGAAAGGCATGTGGAGTTAAAAAGGCAGAGAGTTTGGATACATGAGGAGTCAAAGGAACTTGCCAATAACCTTTAAGTAAATTGAGCTTGGTAATGAAACTAGCAGCTCAAACATTATCTACACAGTCCTCAACTCGAGGCAGTGGAAAAGAATCAGGTACAGTGATTGAGGCGATAATGGTCTGTACATAAATGAAAGTTTCCTTCGGGCATGACACTACAAGGGGAACTCCAAGGACAACAAATGGCTAATCCATGGTCTAAGATACTGTACCTCTTTTTTTTTTAACAGTTTCTCTCTTATTAATATTCACTTTATATGCATTCTGCTTAACTGGAGTAGATGTAGTAACCTGAATATCATGCTTTAGCGCACGTTTGTGACAGAACATCCTGAAATAGTGAAGGAAAATGACTGATTAATTACTTAACATCTTGCTCTTGAACTTCTGACAAATGACTCAAACAGGAATGCAAGTCTGACAGCGCCTCAGAATTCTAACAGTAGTAAACAATGATGCAGCAACCACTAGTCCATCACCCTCAGTATCCAATCCCACACCCAATGGGGCTACTGTGCCGACAAACATCTACTGCAGGCTATATCTTTGAAGAGTATAGAGAGTCATGATGGACTTTAAGCATATTAATATGACAAACACATTTTTTACATCACTCAGGGATGCTAATAGCATAATCTGCCTCACTCAAACTCTGATCAACAATATAAGGCCCTGAAAACTTAGAAGTCAGGGCAGCTCCCAAGAAGGCAATGAAATAAGAACTTTATCACCAGGTAAGAAGTTACGGAGTGCTGCTTATTTTTAATCAAAAATAATCTTCATACAAGCCGGAGAGGATGAAAGAGCTTTCTTGGCTCAAGCCCAAGCTTGAGCTAACCATGATCTAAATGTAGTTACGTAACGTAACACATTGTTTTGCTTCTCTTCCTCTGACAAGAAATATTCCTGTAAAGTCTTCATTAGCCCTCAAACAGCAAGGCCCAAAACAAACTCAGCTGGGCTAAATCCCAGAGGTTTGATGCTTAATCTTCAAAGCAGCTAAAACCTCTAGTCCTTACCACCAATCCTCACTTAATTTTACAAAAGGACCATAGAGAGCATTCTCTGAAGCTGCATCACAGCTTAGTATGAGAATTGTAATATTTCGTACAACAAGACACTACTGAGGATAGTGAGGGCAGCTGGAAAGATCATCATGGGTCTTTCTTTCCTCTGGTACAAACATATATGTCACACACAACATCTGCAAAGCAGTAAATTAAATTAAAATACATACATATTTGATCAAATTAAAATCCCAAATGTGTATTATATAGTATACAAAATCTAAAATATTGCAAATTTCCCACTATTATGCAGAATTTTGCCATTATCTGTATTCCTCGGAAGTACAAAGTAACATGCATAATGAAGTTTTGCATTATTAACACAAGATGGCAGCAAAACCCTGAGTACGGGAGGTGATGAACGTATGCTGCCAAATAGGAGGCAGGATGATTTCTTATTGCATCATCAGTAGTACAGGGTTGTAAAAATGATTATCAGATTCAGTTTAATGTGCAGGTGAAATAAAAAAAAAGCGTGTTTTGATATTCATACAAAAAGCTGATTTTTACACAGTTTATACTTAAAAATACTTACAATTCTTTATATGTCACTAACTAGGGTTTCATCCTTTTCCTAGTTCCCAAATATCAGAACCCACAGGTATCCTCAAGCTTCACTCAAAAAAAGTTGCCAATAAGGACTTTTCAAACAATGTTGTAAGAAGAACCTCTGGTTCCCAAACACACTGTGTTTGAAAAAGACATTTGTGAGAAAAGAAACTTTTAAACTTTAATATAGTGGTCTCAGACCAACTTATGGGTTCTTTCTGGAACCTCTCATTTATGCAGAGGTTATTTAATCTTTACACATGTTCTTCAAACTCTCATTTCTCACTGACTATAAAAGTAAATTATTTTCTGGTACAAAATTATTCCATAACACATCAGATCTTTAGAGCAGGACTATTTTCTCCTTTCAGTTTGACAGAAATTTTAGCCTTTCTTCAGACCTTCATGTTCCTCTGCCAGTTATGCTGTTAGAATTAGGTTAGTTTTACATTTTCTATGGTTTGGAATACTACTACTAATAATAATAATTCCACTATTACTGGTTTTGTGTCTCCAAGATGTGTACTTAATAGCCTGACCGTATTAATATAGTTTATATTTATATACATTTTAAAACTGTCTATTTAAAGTTATATAAATTCCATTATTTTTTTTTGTTTTTCAGTCCCTTCATGCACTGTACATTCGCGGCTGGGTCATAAATTAGAATAACCCTAAATGTATTTCTGAGTGAAAGTAAAGGTTATTTGAGAACTGGTTGATGTTACTTTAAAACTTGGGCCCTTACTTTGTATCTCTTTTTGAGCATTTTCACTATAATGTCTTTGAATTCCTTTGTGTTTAAGACATACATGATCGGATTTACTGTGGGTGGAATGGCAGTTGCTAGAGAAGTATTGATTATCCTTGCACTGGGATGGAGAGAAAAGGTCAAGGCAGCAATGTGTATATGTGGTGGCCTAGGGTAACAGACCCCCACCATCCTTCGTTATTTTCTTTTGTTACGTGACTTTTCAAGATTGATTTCACCCTTTTTTGGATCTCCTGGAGCACAACAAAGAAATGAACCTCACCACGTACGATTTTCTAAGCAAACAGTTTATTTCAATTCTGCAGGAAACGGAGACAGTGCAACCACAGCCCCAAGTGGTTTCCCCTCTCCTGTCCACCACCCAGCTCACAGCAAGTCTCAGGGAAAGATTTTAAAGTTTTCACACTCACACTCACAGTAAGGTCTTTCCTCCAGCACTGCGTTCACAGCACCGCACTCCTGAGTGAACAAGAGATTTGTTTTCTTCGAATTATTCAAGTTCTGTAAACACTGCATATTTTCTCTTATTTTGATGTTTTGTAATTTCCTTTAAAAGGATTTAAAGAATAACATTTTTAATTGGAAACGAGGAGAAATATTGTCAGTAGTTCTTAAAATCTAAGGCAAAGCTGTTCAGTTCAATACTTGCACCTATAAAAGATGCCTAAATATGATGCACCTCTAGCAATTAGAGGTGCATAGAGAAACAATGCTGTTAGAAATTTGGCCATAACTGAAATAATTGTCGGCGTTGAGTAAATAATAGCGTTTCACTAGCCAATGTCCTGTGATGTAAAGGTTCAAACACAACTAAAAAGACAGAATTTCCTACCACCAACTTCCTACCATGCCAACAGACTGTATCATACACCACTTGTTATTTACTTAATTTTTTTTTAATTCACTATATATTATTTTCTACATATACACAAAGCGGAAGCGCGCCATGCGAGCAGCATCCATGCTAGGCTAATGCTAGCTGGCAAGCTATATTGTCCATCTTCCTCACTAATGGTTCCTCCCTGGACAATAAACTGGACTACATCTGACTCCAGCAAATTACCCAGTGTGAGTTCAGAGACAGCTGTGTTTTTGTTTTAATGGAGACATAGCTCAGTGACAGCAGATTAACAACATCCTAACATACTGTAGTGACCATAATGTGGAACCGAGCACCAAGATGAGAGGAGGGGGTTTGCGTGATTACATCAACACTGGCTGGTGAGTGAACACTCCTCTAATCTCTAGGTACTGCTGGAATTTGTGGCTGTTAGATGCAGTGCATTTTATTTACCGCGGGAATTCACCATCATCACTGTACATCCCACCCACCGCTAACATCAGCGCAAATCTTAAGTTATTTCTCCCTAAAATTTTCATCAAAGGAGGATGACCATGCTAGACTGTGTTCGTACAAACATTGCTGGCGCGTATCTCACTTGCTCGACTACTCCGATCATGTGGCTATTGTGCCAATCCTAGTGTACAGACTGCTTGTCAGACATGCCAAGCCCGTTCCTAAGCAGGTGAAGATCTGGCCCCTAGGTGCCATCTCTTCCCTTTGAGCACACTGACTGGGACATGTTTAGGGAGGCTGCAACCTAACAGCCTGGTGGAGTACATGACGTCAGTCACCGGCTGCTACATCAGCAACTGCATCAGTGACGTTACTGTGTCCAAGACCATCACCAAATGCCAAAACCAGAAACCATGGATGTCTGCAGATGTGCACACGCATCTGTGAACCCAAGGCTCTGCCTTCAGATGATAACAATGCCCTGAGAACAGCAAGGGCCAACCTATCCAGGACCATCAGAGAAGCAAAGCGTGCACATGCCCAGAAAATCCACAGACACTTCTAGGACACTGGGGACATATGGCACATGTGGCAGGGCATCCAGGCCATGACCAACTACAGGACACCTCTGCCTGACCGTGATGGTAAGGCCTCGTTTAAGATGAGCTGAATCACTTCTAAGCACAGTTTGAAGCCACCAGTATCATCCCCATGGCAAAGATGTCATCGGTGTCCTGTCTCAATGACTATCGTCACCACAAGAGTGGTGGGTTTGATCAGCTGGTAAGAAGAGGCGGTTGTTTTGTTGCTCTCATGTTTTGTTCTTGCATTCTCCTTTGTCATTGTCCTGTAGTTTTGTAGTGTTCTGTTTCAGTTCTTGTGGTGCACCATGGTCCTGGAGGCATGTTCATTTCACTGTGTACTGTGTGTATACGGTTTAAATGACAATAAACCTATCTGACTTCACTTGACTTGACTTCTTTTCAGCGAAGCATAGCTCATTTGTGCACGAGTCCAAAGCTTGTTTTACAGTTTATTATTACATAGTATTAAAAAACGGTACTATCAGGCATTATTAACACAAGATTGCAAGTGGTGAATATACACATCTCCAATAAAAAAGTCACATATTCTGGCATTCAGGATTTTCATGTGCAGCTGTATCAATACACAGACCAAAAGAAAATACATGGCCTATATAATCACTTTTTACTCCCAGTTAGAGTTCTTGGCAGATACCACTGCCCAGCGTGTTTCTATCTTACTGGACAAGTGTCTTAATCTTAGTGTAAAAGGTTCAGAGACCTTCAAGCTTCGAAATTATTTTGCCTTAAAGGTTCTTGGAGCTATGCCATAAAGAAGCATTTTACGGTCCTGAAAGAATTGGCCTGGAAAAAAGATGAAGTGAGTGTGAAACTTATTACCTTTAAAAATGTCTTATAATTTAAAGACTATATACCAGTATAAGTCTTCCTCCGGAAATGTTTGCACACTGAAGAGATTCTTAAAACTTGAAAAATGTCCTTCACATTCACACACCTTATGGAAAATATGCAGTACAGTGTTATTTTTAGTAAAATTTGATGTTCATTTAAGTTTTTCATTTAAGTTTCATTAAGCTTCATTAATTCAATTTGGGTAGGTCTGAGTCATATTTCTTCAGGGGACCTTTTTGCCATCTGTATTTTGCACCTAGCCATCTCAGATCCCTGAATCAGACCGGGTGGTTTCAGGAGCATCAGACATGTAGCATCAGGTTTTCAACAAATCTGTGTTGGAGGAGACATTCAAAACAAAAGCTTAAGTGCATTAAACCTTTTGGAGGCACCAGGTGGTCCAGACTTCCTGGCCTCACTTTCATAGCTATAAAACCTATATATTACTTTCAGTGAGGTTTGTAAGCATTGAAATCAATATTTTTAAAGCAAAGCCATAATCTAATTTTATAAGATTATTGTAGATGATCACAGATCTTTAATAACAGTATTAGAGATGAACACAATTTAGCAATTTCTATATTATCAATCAGTTTTGTAACCAACTTAAATTGACTACAAAGGTCTGTAACATCATCCAACTCCATAATTATTTTGATGCTACTTTGCTAAAACTTGGACCTTTGCATTGTATCTCCTTTTGAGCATTTTTACTATAACATTTTTGAATTCCTTTGTGTTTAGGACATACATGATCGGATTTAACATAGGTGGAATGGCAGTTGCTAGAGAGGTATTGATTATCCTTGCATTGGGATGGAGAGAAAAGGTCAAAGCAGCAATGTATGTACTCAACCCAGGAATGAAGACTATTCCCACTGCTAACAGATGGGAGATACAAGTCTTTAGTGCTTTGAGCTGCCCTGCCCATGTTGTGATCTTACTTACTGCAAACAAAATGCCTAAATATGATACAGTTATGGCAATCAAAGGTATATACATGAATAGCACAGTACAAAGTTTGGCCATAACAGAATTTACAGTGTTGTCATTACAAGCAATAGTATAAATTGGCCCATGATCACAAAAATAGCTTTTTACGACATTAGTGTTACAGAAAGAAAGTCTGGTAATTAAAAACACTGTTGAGCCAACCAAAGTGGTACAAAATGACCACACTCCCATTAAAAGTGCAGACATGAGGGAGTTATTTACAATGGCATGGTACCTTAAGGGTGAATAAATAGCAATAAAGCGATCGTATGCCAGGACAACGAGAGTTAAAGCCTGTATGCTGCTGAAGAAAAACACAAAAAACATATTTGCCAAGCAAGCCTCATAGGAAATGTACTGAGAATCAAAAAGGAAAGTCTTCATCAGGTTGGGAATCAGTGCATTAGTTTCACCAAAATCTGCCAAAGCCAAATTAAAGACTCCCATATATCTGGGAATGTACAGACTTCGGTCACTCAGGATCATGAAAATAATAAACGAGTTTCCAAACACAGCAATGAAGTAGGTAAAAAATAAAAATATGAAGTAATATTTTACATGAGGTATTCCAGAAAACCCACTGATATAAAAGTATTCAGGGCGAACAAATGAAACATTTTGAAGTAAACTGGAGTTTGAGGAGCTCATAGTGATGTTGATTCTTGTCCTTCTACTGTTCTTACTTGTACTGTTTTTACTATTACTCTTACCACTGAGGAACTCAGTACAGTGACATCATTTATAGACATGAGACAGTATTATCTCATCTGTGAGCTCATGCAATCCAATGCCCCATTTGTTTGGTAACCCACGTGGCTAGTGTTTGCTTTTTTGTCACTTGACATTCATGTGCTTATTGTTCTCTGGCAATCAGTATTGAAACATATGTGGTGATAGCCTGCCTTGATAGGTTAGGTTGCTATGATGTCCTTAGTGGTTGCTAATATTTACTATATTACTAGATGGTTACTTTGGTTTCACAGGCAAGGGTTAATGTAAAAAAATACTTCCTCACAATGACATGAGTACCAGTAGTTTTGACTGAAGAGCAGAGTACTCAAACCTTTGCCCTTTAGGTAGATTTGAACCTACAAGCTCTACTGACACCTCAAATCACTGATGCACTCTCTCTGTGTGTCTTGCTCTTTCCACATTTATTTTTAAAGACCAATTGAATGAGCAATTTTGGATACTTGTCCAAGAAATGGCATGTACTCAAAATTTTGCCCATTTTTGGAGGGGTTTTTTTTGGAGGGGTTTCACGGCCAAAAATAGTTTGTGGTAAAAAATGATGAAAAAAAACTAACTCTCAGCTGGAATCAAACCAGCTATGTTTTGATCCTCTTACTCCTCATGCATCCCATTTAACCTCTCAGCCACAGAGATAAGCATTTAATTGCTTTTTACCACCTACCCAATTATGGCTAAGGACAGCTGAAAACGGGTGAAGCGAACCATTAGCACCCAAAAAACAAGCATTCATGTGATGATTAATTTTAATAAATCTCAACAACACGTGTATCTTTTCATAACTCTGAGCATGTGACTGGGAATGTTGTCTGGTTCAGCAGCTTTTTGTAAGTTGTCGCTTTTCTTCTCACATTGGCTGTAGGCAGAGATAACCTGGTCGATGACTCCTTGTTCAGTGCATCAAACAGTGCATAGAACAGCAGCTCTGTCCACTGACCTGAAGGCAACATCTCGCTCTTGTAGCAGGGCACAGACCTTTGCAATAAACCAGGACTTTATGTTGGCTCTAGTGGTGATATTTCTGTAGACCTCTATGCATTTGCTGACGTAGCAGGTCACAGAGTCCGTGCACTCTTAAATTAATTGATGGGTAGCGGCTTTCCCGAATCACAATGGGTAGCAGCTGGTGGCCTAGTGGTTACGGAGTGTGCCCTGCGATCAGAATGTTGTGGGTTCAAATCCCAAGACAGCTAGAGGCACCTCTGAGGTACTCTTGAGCAAGGTACCATCCCCACACACTGCTCCCGTGGCACTGTGTTCCTGGCTGCTTGCTGCTTCACTTAGTAAAGGGGTTAAATGCAGAGAAGAATTTTATGCTGTTCACACTGTGTGCTGTTTTGTGTTCACGTATCACAAAAATGCTCACTTTACACTTTGTATGTTCCAATCTGTGCAGTCAAAAAAATCCTGGAGTGCTGAGGTGGCTCCACTTGGTCAGACTCCAATGGTTTTCCAGGCTGGTACTGTACATTTCAACAGTGATGTGTATGCAGGCAATAACATCATTGTTGTGTGGTTGCAGGTTGTGGAGCTGAGGAGGAGAAATTAGTCGCTAAATACATGGTGTTAGGAGAGATTCCTTGACTGGAATGGGTCAAAAGTGTGTTTATTGTTCAAACAGACTTTACACTGCTGCTGTAATCTCTTTTCGTGGCTATGCAAGCTTTTTCCACACCCATTTTTATAAGCAAACAATTCGCTCCACCTGACAGCGCTTCAGTCTACCAATACAACCATCATAACCGACTTTTGTTGCAGTTTTTAGGAAATATTCAGCCCATGAAAGCTTGTTTTATGCCTTGATACATCTCTAGCAAGCAACTTGTGCTGCACTCGTTGTTTAGACGATGAAGTCTAGACAATGTTCTCCTTTTAGCCATGTTTTCCAAGCTGTCATGTTCCTCACCCACCACTAAGCACGCTTTCTTGATCAGTTAAGTCTCTTAGTGTCTGCCACTTTCATGGTGCCACCCTACAGCATACCACAGCATAGAAAATGGCGCTAGTCACTACAGACTAATGGAACATATGTAACATGGTGTTGCAGACTCTAAAAAATCGGAATCTAAATAGGAAGTACAGCCTACTTTGACCCCTCTTTGTGTGGCCAGAGAGTTATTACACACGTCCAGCTTTTTGTCAATGTGCACACCCAGGCATTTGTAGTCCTGAATAATCTCCACATCCACACCCCTAATGGACAGGGGGTGACAGGAGACTGTGATCTTCTCAGGTTAACCAGATGTTTATTGGTCTCCTTAGGCTGTGAAGAGCTACAGGTACCTTGTTGTTCATCTGAACAATAAACTGGACTGGACTCACAACTCAAACGCCCTTTACAAGAAAGGGCAGAGCAGGCTGTACCTGCTGCGGAGGCTCAGGTCTTTTGGAGTGAAGGGCCCACTCTTGAAGAC
>JBBPCX010066984.1:0-13800 GCA_037974365.1 Hydrocynus forskahlii | reverse complement strand
TCCTTCTCCCAACACACTCAGAGTCTCTCCTCAGCATCCTTCTCCCAACACACTCAGAGTCTCTCCTCAACATCCTCTTCTCAACACACTCAGAGTCTCTCCTCAGCACATGCCTAAACCAGTGCAATCTCGACTCTCTGACTTTTCCTCCAAAAGGTCCATCTCGAGCTGTCCACTAATAAACTCATTCCTGATTGTTATGATATCATATTATGAAGTAACCTATAGATGTTTACCAAGGATTAATGTTTTCAGACATTTAGGGATACTGTACATTTGTACAGTGCTTGGGGAAACTTCATTTGGGGAAAAAAACGATTTATTCATTTCAGACATTCAGACATTTCAGATATTCAGACCTTTCAGACATTCAGACATTTACGTGTTTCATTTTGACCGTGTTCTGCTGGCTGAGAACCTGGGCTTTTCGGACATATGAATCTCAAACAGAGATGAACAGAGGCTACTTCTTCCTTTGCTGACAGATTCTGTGTGCATTAAGTAGCTCTCTTACAATTTTATAGAGAGCTAAAGGCCTTAAAACATGGCTAAAGTTAGAGACTTTGTGTCCAAACGAGACTTAGAGAAACTTATCCATGGCTTCATTTCCTGCAGGGTTGACTTTTGCAATGCTCTCCTCACCAGGATTCCCAAAAAATCTTTAGGCAGCTCCAGCTCATTCAAAATGCTGCTGCCAGAGTTCCAACCAACACCAATAAAAGAGAGCACATTACTCCAGATCTCAGGTCCTAGCACTGGCTCCCAGGTTGGTACAGATTTCAAAGCCTTACTCATTGTGTATAAGTCACTCAATGGTTTGGGTCCTACATACATCTCTGATATGTTTGAAGTATATATTCCTACTTGGTCTCTTAGAATTGCATGAGCTGCACAGCTACTGAAAAGATCTGAAACGAAACATGGTGAAATGGTGTTTAGTCACTGTGCAACTTGCTGCTGGAACAAACTGCCCATCAACATCAGATATGCACCAATTGTAGCTTTAATAAGCTACTAAAAAGTGCACAATTCTTCTCTACCTCTTTTTAAACATTTGCACTTCTATTGTACTTTCAATTTTCTTCTGAAAATGTGCTATATAAATAAACTTGAAACTTGAAGAACAGACGTTCCTTCCTATGCAGACAGATTGTACTTGAAGCTTGGAGCTCCTTGGCAATTTTACAGAGAGCTAAAGGCCCTGAAAAGATTTCTGGATCTGATAACTTCTTCTCAAGTGGAGTTTTTAGTGGTTATTTTTATTTTCTACGCCCAGTACGCCAGGTCAGGGGTTTTCTAGCCTCCTCCGAGTCTGTTCATGATGAAGAAAGTGTCCAAAAGCGTCTAGGGCTGCCTTAAACCCCAAAACCATACAAAATATACTTTTCACACCAGTGAGTTTGTCTATTTAGACACACTGTTTAGTGTGTTAGTGTGTAGTTCTGCACCTGTTTGATCTCTCCCGTGTTCTCGTACTCGACTCCGCCCCGCGCGCGCTGAGTGGGTAAGGAGCGCGTGCGCAAGAAGGATGTGTGTCAGAGGACTGGACCTCTTCATGGTTTCGACTTTTGAAGTACATTTGGTCCAAAACGACTGGAAGACCTTCAAAGCTATGGACAGATAAGCTAGGTAAGTCACCCACAACAGCCATAAAACAATTATTAGACTTAGTTTTACTTTACAGTGAATGAAAACGACATCAGCAGCAGACTCACATAAAATCCCCCTCCCTACAACCCAGCTCTTCAGTCACCAAGGTTTAGTTTAGTCGGATGTTGCTCTCTGGACCAAAACAACTGGAACAGCTACAGAGCTATGGACAGATAAACTGGGTAAGTCACCGCTAGCAGCCACAAGAAATTATTTGACAGTTTTATTTAATGGTTAAGGAAAACGAGTACAGCAGCAGACTTAACATTCCCCACCAGCACTCTGCCCCAGCCCAGTAACCAGGGTTTCGTTTAGTTAGATGTTGCTCTTTCTGTCTTCTCAGCTCTCGGTATGGCAGAAGAGGACGTGCTCCTGAAATCAGTGGGTCTCATGCCTCTTAAATGCAGAGTTTGGTCCAGTTTCTTCTTCCTGCTTCTCTTGGCCACTGGAGCACCGACAGGCAGCAAAGGGGTAAAAGGTGTGTAGCACAACCTCTAGGACCTCATGATTTCATGGGAACTCTGTCATGACCTACTGTTATGTTTTCTATCAGCCTCACATAAGAAGCCCGTAGCCCTTGTGACTCACTGTGTTGTGTGTTCTCATGTTTCCTAGAAAAAATATGCTTCATACAGGCAAGCAAAGATGTCCACATGGGCTCAAGCTTCCCGATCTTCTGCGTCTTCAAGAAGGAATGCAGCAAACTGATTTACAGAGATAAAGTGCTCTTGCATGACAGAAACTTGAATTCGACCACTGTGAGTGTAAGCATTGTGAATTTGACCCAGACCACCACAGTCACCTGCAAGTGCGATGGAGAGCCAGAGCCCTGTGGGATTGACATCACACCAGGCTGTATGTATACAACTTAAACTCAGTACAGTATTCTGTATTTTTATTACTGCCGTAAAGTAACATTTGCCCTTCTTGAGGAAGTTCCTGAGTTGAACCTCTTAACTGTTTAGTGACATGGCCTGTAAATGCTGAGCGTTATATAAACAGAGAACTGATGTGTGAAGTGCAGGAGTAAAGATAGGACAATGGACAAGTATAACAGGGTGGAGGCTGTCAAAAAAACGTGTGATGTATACACACTGATCACAGCTCTCTGCTAGTTTTAACACATGCACATCACCCGAATAGATTACGTTTCAAAGCTTTTGGACTTCTTTTTCAGACCCGCCTGATGTTCCACAGAACCTTACTTGTGTGCGGGAAGGAGAACTTGGCAACGTGATATGCGTATGGGAAACAGGATGGGAAACATATATCCAGACCACATCACGTCTTTGGTTAGTAAAGAGAGAAATCAGATCACCTTTATAATGTGGGTCATGTGATGAATGATGTTTCATGTAGAACTGACTAACTACTGACTTCTAGTGTTTGTTAGTTGCACAAGCCTCTGAGATCCAACTGTAAACTGAAAAAAGTGAATATTTAATCCAATTTTTAATTTTACGAGTTAGTTTTGCTAGTGTAAAGAACTTTGCATGAAAAACCTACATCCTATTGTCATTACCCAAGTGGGCTGTGTTTTCCTATACTCGAACGTTTATTGCTCTGATTTTTTCATGTTGTAAATGGAGAAATATGAATATATTTCTTTAATTTTCTGGTTTTAACATGCAGCTCTAACGGCATGTGTTCTGTGTTACTCACACACAAACACACACACAGATGATGTAGTGTTACATATTGTGAAACGTATATTGTATTGTTTTACAGGGTGCAAGGGGACCCTCCTGTTGATTATCCAAGTGTTCTCAGAAACGGGACCCTTTCAGCCTCTTTTCCCATCCCAGCCTCACAGACTCAGTTCTCAGTGCAGGTTAACGCCACCAACAGCCTGGGCTCAGCAGCTTCAGACATCCTCAGCTTCAGGCTCGACGACATAGGTGCAGTGGGCGTAAAAATGGGATTGGTACTTTACAGTTTATTTGAAAGAGTGAGGTTAACATGCTGTTTTAAAGCAATTAAATTTAATAATAATTTCAGCTTAATCTGAAAATTACATTACATTCATTTCGCAAAAGATTTGCCCTAAGCGGCTTACAGTACGGGGAAACACTCAAGTTTGAGGACAGTGTGAGAACCAGAGGAGAGTAGTAAGTGCTAAAATCTTCATGTAAGAGTAATGCAAGAAGAGTACATTAGGAGAGGAGATGCTTTCTGAACAGATGAGTCTTCAGTAGGTTTTTGAGGCTAGAGAGGGAAGATACAGCTGAAAAACAATAGAATTGGATGTAAGGAAAACAGTAACAAAAGTTGCATAGCTTTTTAAAAAACACAAAACTGGAATAAAGACATAAGAAAATAAAAGCTAACTGTGAAAATGCATTTAAATGGGTGTGTCTATAAGGCTTACCACAAGAATTTAAATGTAAGAATTTTACCATAAAAATTTAGAGTTTAAATGTCACATGATCTTCATGCAAATTCACTGGTTAGTCATTGCTCATTTGCTGAGAATGTAAATTTTAACTGATAAAAAAAATCTAACCAAGTTTAAGCAACTAATTGGCCAATACAGACTGTTTACAGACTGACTTTCTGGTGTTTTGTTTGTATACAGTGAAGCCCCTGAGGCCACATATCAAGAAAGTGGAGTGCTCCTCAAGACAATGCCAGCTTTACCCAGAAAATGCAGAAAACATTCAGTTGGTGGAGATCAGATACAGTGTGGACCTGACAAGCTGGAAGACTGTATCGTTCAATGTACGTACACTTAAAATACACCTTGCAAATTCAGCACAGATTCATGAGTTCATATACACAAGCATGGTTTCCCTCTTCGAACACCAGAAACCACCTGATGCCTTGATAATATTCCTAGTGCAAAATGTACAGCAATGAACCACTGACTAATGGCAACCCACAAACCCTAACTGATTAAGCTACACCACTGAGTACAACCCTTTGGGGCTTATTCAGATCTAGACAGATAAATGTCAGGGGATTTTGCTATCCCATGAAGTGATATAACCACTAAAATGTTTAAAGCAAGTACAAAAATAACTTGCATCGTTTCAAACTGAACAAAGCAACATGTTTGTAATAGTGCTGAAAAAACTCCTAACAGTAGCACTTGATCTATTCACTTGAAAATAAATTTATTTCATTTGAATACAAAATGACCCCAGGATGGGGGCAAAATGTATATCAGTTTCAATTTAAAAGCTGTATAAACATTTTACCAATATCAAATGAACCAGATTATAAAAGAACTGTCTATATTTTTCATATTTATTATTACTTTAAAGCAACAACTCTTTCATTTTAATTCCTAGTGCAGATAACTGTTCATTATTGTAGGCTTTGTCTTATTCTTTCACTCTTGGAGACTTTTTCTAGTGTATGACAACAGGAAAAAATCTCAGAGAATACTCTAGAAGATTCAAACCAGTGGTATTTTTCAAGAACGGCATGGTTTGGTTTTGGTTTGCTGATAAGTACTTTTGTAAGAACAAGCCTGTTCAGGTCTAGCAGAGTCTCATACCTTGGTACAGTTTTGCTCTGGTTTGATGATTTGCTGCTTAATGGATTAAATCCTATGCCTTTAAAAATGTGAGCCAACACTGAACAAAGAGTTGTCAGAACATAACACTTACCGTCATAGAGGAAAAGATTGGCTGTCTAAATTCATATTGCTACCTCTGTCCAAAGAACATTAAGTTCATGCGTTACACAAGAACTGTGTTTTGAATTCATTCTTTGCAGGATGTCACAAAAACACATTTACTTAATGCAACTATTTAGCCTACTACAGTTTACCCCACACGTTCTCATTTAAGCCAGGATATTTTATTGAATTAAGCCAAGTACTGGGCAGTCATTTAAAACAGAGGTAATTTACAAATGTCAGTCTTAAAGCCACAGTATCAAAAATCCTTTAAAAGGTAGAGCGTTTTCACACCTGAAAGTCCAATCCAAGGTTATTGTTTTGGTTACATAGCAGGTATTTGATCCAGTTTTGATTTTACGAGGTAGTTTTGCGAGTGTAAAGAACTTTGCATGAAAAACCTACATCCTGTTGTCAGTACCCAAGTGGGCTGCATTTTCCGATACTCGAATGGTTGTTGATCTGATTTTGGCGTGTTGTGAATTTTCCAATTAATTGGAGAAATATGAATATAAAAAGGAAAACTCCTCATTTGTTGACATGCCACGTTTTTATGCCATTGCCTTTTTTTATGCAAGTTGCTGCCATAGTTCCTTTATATTAAGGTGGTGTTCCCCTCCCATCCCCTCATATCTTCTCTCTTTCATCTTCTCAGGCAATAAGTTACATCTTGACAGGTTTTTCCTCAAGTTCCACCGTGGCTCATTTTTGCTTCTCTTCTGGTTCTTTTTCTTCAATAGCCTTCCTCAACATCCTGTAATTGGTCCAAATGTCCAGACTGTGCAAACAAACTGAACCATGGTCCAAAAGGGGGCGTTCTTTGATCTGACTAAATTGTGGTCTTTTGATCTAGACAGTAGTCCGGGGCACCTTTCTCACCTGCTTTTTTGGTTTTGAAAAGTCAGACCAAGGTCCAGACCAAGAAAGATGGGTGTGAACGCAACCTAAGGGGGTTTGGAAAATTGTCTTGTAAATGTAACTTGACACTTTTTGATATATATACCTACATAAATGTTATAACTGTCATAACCCATAAAATATGGGTCCTTAAAAACCAAACAAGAAGGAATTAATGGATGTAGACATTACAGGGATGATGGTGAAATGATAACACCTGACTTTCTATCACAGATTTTGGTGTAATTACGGGCATTACTCATGCAGTAGCATAAAATGAATATGTACTGTTTATTGCATAAGTCTTATGTAAGTGATGTGTAACTTAAAAATATAAATTCACCCTGAGCAATCCAAAGGCAAAGGTATAAAGAAATACTCATTTGTTTCACTGGCATACGATGTGCTAGAAAACAAGTACAGTAACTTACAGCACATGCACACTGATCAAAGGTGCTGTGGTTCTGCAGTTAAAGACCAATTTTCACCTTTGCACAAATTCATTCTCAAACAGGATTAGCTACAACAGTATTATTAGTCATTTGTCCGGCCAGCACACATACCCTGTTAACTCAAGTACTTGAATTTTGACTTTTCATATGTTCAGAGAAACTGCATTTTAATAATGTTCAATTTACACTCCTTGACATAAGATTTACTTATTTGAGTGTCTTATCTCATTTCAGTACACAAATTTAAGCACAAGCTGGACTATACATTCACTGAATCCTTATAGCCTGTACACATTCCAAGTCAGATGGAAACTTAGCCCAACAAGAGGAGTGTGGAGTGAGTGGAGCGAGGCTAAGCAGAAGACTGATGAAGAAGGTGATTCATTAATGCTATAACAATACTAATGCATTGTTGTCAGAACTAAGGAACTTTATTAGATTTGTCAGTTTCAGTTTTGTAACTTCGTACTTTGAGTTGTGGTGCTGAGTATGCAGCGTTTTAAGAGCCGAAGTATGTAATGGAAATGTGTGAGAAGTCTGATAGTGTGAGATAACTGCACTGTACGTTCTGACGTAGGTTTTGACTGTTTTTTGTCAGAAAGACATAGGTGTTATCTTTCTTCAAAAATCTTTCCTGTAGTGCACATAGCTGTAGATGGATCTTTTTTCACTTATTAGTTCTCTTGCATTGTAAAAGTTGTTGGTATGTGCTCTCAGCATTTATAATGGTCTGAGTTTAAAACTCCCCTGGCTGCACCACTTGAGCCCCCTGGCTGCACATCATAGTCACGTAACGTAACAAAAGTGCTGGCCTAAACCGTTCCTACATTTTTTTGCCTTCAGTTTAAAATTTACTTAGATACTAGGTCCTTTTTGCATGTTGTCTCTTTTTCTGGAGAAAAGTTAGTCTGTTGCTCTCCTGTTGTTTTCAAATTATGGAAAAAATATGGAGATGCGTGTCTTGTTCTGACAGGGACAATATACAAAATGACCTATAGACTGATAACTGACTGCAGTGACAACAGAACTGATAATAACAAAGGAAGTGATTATAAACCACTGAAAGGCAATAAGATGTAATTTATAATAATAATAATAATAATAATAATAATAATACATTTTATTTGAAAAGCACCTTCCAGGACACTGTACACTACTCTGATAAGAGCATCTGCTAAATGCCATAAATGTAAACGTAAACAACAAAATGATAAAAAGGACAAGCATATGAGCAGACAATTTATAGAATCTGTATAAAACAATCCAAAATAATATGGCAGAGTAGATAATATTATGTTGAATAAGCTATTTTGAACCAGTGAGTTTTGAGTCTAGATTTAAAAAGAGGACAGGAAGTGTTGTTTCTTATGTCAGGAGGTAGTGAATTCCACAGTCGAGGAGCAGAGCGGCTGAAAGCCCTGCTCCCCATGGTGTCAAGTAACATATGTATAATATGAAGACTTATCAATAAGAGATCATATAGGAACTTGGTTTACTAACAGTAATCTCCACATTTTAATGGAATATGTCTAATACTAGACACATTTTTCCCCCAGCTCCTGCAGCAATGGTTGACGCTTGGTATGCTGTAAAATCCACGCACACAGGCATAAAGCATGTACAGTTATTCTGGAAGGCAAGTATCACTACACATTTTTTCTTTACCCCCATAAATAAATAAGGGTTTGTACTTATCGAAATGTTACATTTAGGCAGCTCTTTTGAGGAAGCTCTGACCAAGTGTTTTAAGCATTATTTTGCATTAAAGTAAAGCAGGAGATTTAACTGACAAATATTGTACTGTTTCTTTATTTGCTTTATGCATGGAATGGGTTTGTATAGTACAGTCATGCTGTAACTCCTTACAACCCCCTCCCCAGGAACTAGCAAAGGTCAAACCACTACTGAGCAATGACTTGCATGATGTGAATTGCATCCTTCCAACCACTCTGTCAGAGCAAAATCTAGAAGGCTTTCAAGTTTCACTTTATGAAAAATCAACTAAGGGCTTAGAGGAAATGATGGTGCTGACTGCTGTCCTTTTCATAGTTACTGCCTCTGTGATTTTTGTGTAGTGCTTCATTGACAGTGACAGACTCAGAATCAGACTATGGCATGCTTGGGGTGTTTAAGAAGCATGGAACTACTCTAAAGCTAAAAGGCAATGGAAATGTTGTAAGACTGAATGTGTTGTCTGTTTCTCTTTGATTAGGAGCTGAGCGAATCAGAGGCCAGAGGAAGGATTCTAGGATACAATGTGAGTGAGGTGGACAAGGGGATAAAAATCAGTAAATTTATTGAACCCAACACAACATGCCACAGCGTGAACTGTGACCGCTGCAATATAAGCATCTTTGCCATTAACTCAAAAGGCCAGTCTCCTGCAAGGCTCATTCAGCTACAGCCTATAAGTACTATTGGAGGGGATATCTCGTTTCACAAATATGTGAATAGTCACAGTATCGCCCTCTCCTGGAAGAACCCTGTCAGTGCATACTTGGTGGAATGGTATCCTGCTGGACTCAAGCTGGACTCAAGCTGTAAACCAAGACAATTTCAGTGGATCAGAGTAGAGCCCCACCTAAATACAATAAACATAACTGGTAAGTGTTACATGTGAATAAATCTATCCTTTTTACAGTGATGTAAACCTATAGAGTTTGTGAACAGAAAGAAGAAAAGTAAAAGACGTTCATTTTAATGGATGATAGAAGGTAGAAGGTTTTGGAAGTGTAGTACAATCTCTCTTATTCTTCTACGTAATTAGAGTCAGAAAGCCCAAAGGGTCCACTTTTAACTGTATGAATAGTTTTAATATTCTCGACTTTTTTAAGCTATCACCATGATTGTTTTATTTTTTCTGGTCAAAAAGATTCTCATACAAGCAAGAATTGGTTACCAATTGAAATGGTCATTTATAGTAGCACCATAGCTTCACTCATAACCAGTCATATGTGCTGCCTATTGTCCAGAACTTTCCCTGTCATTCATGTAGTCGTAGGTCTGTTAGTAGTAATCATGTGTCAGAAAAATTATTGCTCTTATGATTTTATGTTTTGTTAAATTGTAATAGTCGTCTTAGTTGCACTTTGCCTCCTAACAGAACATATAAACATAAACATATGCTGCAACATTTGGTGTCCTCCAGTTTGAATGTTTTTCAACAGATGTTTTTAGGATGTGTTTATGATGTAACTTCAATATACTGTAATGTAATGACATTTTAGGTAATTTTTGTTGGTCCATTCATCATAAATGTTCATACAGTGGAAATGACTACTGTTATATGATTACAAAGAATAAAAAAAAATGCATGTGATTGACGGTTTTACATTGTCAGTATAGATTTACTTACTGCTTACCAGATTGAAAGACTACCTTTCTCTGTATCTCTCTCTGTACAGGTTTGAAGCCTGCTGAATGCTATGATGTTGCAGTAATTTTTTTGTCCTCTACTAGGGCAGAAAAGGTCCAACGAAATATCGACACATGGCAATCAGGTTTAAAGAGCTTAATGACTGAAGAATTATTTAATTCATAATAATTAAAAGAGGAAAATACACAGGTGTCATAACCATTTTTATTCCCCTAGTTCCACAACAGGGTCCAGAGTGTATTGCCACTGTAAAAAATGACAATGTGGTGGTAAAATGGGGTGAAGTTCCTCCAGAGAAAAGGGGAGGCTGTCTGATAAAGTACAGCATCTACTTGCAGGATCTAAAAGGCAATACGAAGAGTTACAGTAAGAAACCTCTTTATTTGTGGTACAGACCATATCTGTGAAATGCTACATAATGTGAAATATATGAATAGCATAATTGTTTATACACATCATCACCTCATCTTTTGAGTTGATGACATTTTATGACAAAAAATTGGCAAATTGTCCTATTGTTTTCTGAGATAGTAAAAGATGACTGTGTTGTAGGTGTTGACCACATACAGAGAAACTTTACCATTACTGGCCTGACCCTGGGACAACAATACAAACTCAAGGTGTCAGCATCGACTGAAGCAGGAGAAGGACCGAAAGGAAATGAATACAACATTGTAACACACTCACACTCATCTGGTAAGCCATGGACAGATCTTTAATCAAATTTAAAAGTAACATACCCGGATTTTGGAAAGTTCAAGAATGCCTCTTCATATCACCAGGGAAACAAGGACAGGGGTCTGTGAGTCTGGTCAGTATAGGGCATCTTGTAATATAGAGGGAATGTGCTGACTTCGCTTTCCCACCAGAATACACCCCCTGAGTTCAACTGAGGCAAAATATGCTGCTGCATGGCTGCCTTTAGTAGGAAAAACTGCAAAAAATGAGTACAACAAATACTTAAATTGAAGCCATTAGCACTCAACAGTGATTTTTACAGCCTATCAAAGAACCGGTGGTTCATAGACATTGATGTGGTTAGGAATTGAGTTTCCTGACATTTATATGTACCTGATTTTGACACAGAGGAAATACACAAAGCAAATAACGAAGGCATGCAATAACAATATGGAAACCACACACCTGGCTGCATGTCAGTGGATTACTGGCTGTAAAAACTGGTGTTCCAAGTGCCTTTAATTTAAGCAGATAATAATCTGGTTTACTTCTGATTTTGCAGCCTTGATAAAGGCTGTCTGAATTGCGGTGATCCATTTGCTCCACTTTTCTTTCGTTTTTGGAAGTCTGTAAAAAGATGGCTCAGATTTCTTGGTAATTCTAGTTGTACATTAAGTGACAAAAGCTTTTCTCAGTTTTTTGTTTTAGTGACTTTTGAGCAGAACACTAATACTGCCTCTCAGTAAAATTAATCTTTCTGCCAGTGAGTGGGTGTAACCACAGCGCCTTTCGCATACCGTAATATCACATGCATACCCTCTAGGCAGCCTCAGAGACAGTTATGAGATTTGTTATCAGCAGGAAATTAATCATGTAGTAACTTGATGCACTGATAGTGTCTCTCTTCTTATATTTAGCACATTCATAAGAGTAAAAAAAACCTTTGCTGCTAGATTGTTGTTGGAGACAGGTGCTTAATGAGCATGTTAGTAAGCATGTTAGTTATTACTTAATAAACATGTTTTGGAATTCATTCAGTCTACCTACTTACCTACGGAGGATCTAGCATGCTTCCACTTATTTATTCATGTCTATCTAGTGACTGCCTTCTGCCTCTCTATTACTCATCCTTATGAGTCTCCCTTATCTTCCTTTTTCAGATGAGAAGCCTCTGGCTTTGGTAGTGTTAGTTGGTGGTGTCGTTTTTCTGACCTGTCTTTTTCTCCTGTGCATCTGTCAGTTTTCCTCAGTACACAGAAGGTAAGCTTCTCAAGAAACATGAAAACAGTCTTCTAGAGGACAAACAGAATTTTAAGAAACACCACATGATCTCATTTCTTTTGCAGATTGTCACACTGTTGTCACTGCCTAATGCCCAGCGTTGTTCCAGATCCTGCAAACAGCAAATGGGCAAAGGAATGTGCAAGTGAGAAGGTACAGGCTTAAAATCAGTTGTGTGTGTGCACAAGCTGAATTTGCATTGGTAGATAAGAACATATTTACTATGCATATTTAACATATTTAAATGCACAGTATACAAAAAAGAACAGACCATATATTAATATATTAATGCATCCTACTTAATGTTCAGTGACTGATGTTGCTAGTGTAAGTATTAACAGTTGGGGGTAAAAAAAACAAAGGAGTTAAAGAAATATTGACACCATATTCCCTTTAAGTTTTGGGTATAGGTTTAATATAGCTAAGAAGTTATATGATCTTATATACCAAATTAACTTTGTACAAACTGCATGCTTAAATCATTACACACTGGCTTTAAACCTCATCAAGCTATATCATCACATTTAATGCCATTAAAATATCAAAATAAAGTGATATCTGACACTGAGTCACATGTCCTCATAAGACATGCATAGAAGTGCTGGTGTTGTGCCACCAGATTTTACAGGCATATCACTGATGACAACTGGTTTAAATAGTAAATCCAGTAGCCTGAAGAAGTGAGAGCTAATTCTGACATTCCTAATTTTTCATTTAAATCAACAAAGCTGCAGCAAAAGACACAAGAACCAGACAACAGAAAAGACACGACAGATTAACAAATTGTATGACAGGGTCAGTTTCATTAAAAAAGAATATTGTAACCAAAAATTTTATTGAATGGATTTGTGACCCAGATTTAATATTGCAAGAGCATTAATCTTATTGTTCTCCTCAAAGGGTGAGATGAAACTGCAGTTGTACTGCAGTGACTCCAGTATGAGTGAAGAGGAGCCAGATACTGTGGAAGTACAAGAAGTTCCCCAGGAAAAGTTGCACTCAGGAGAAACCGTCCCCACAAATGGAGCACGACACTCAGGCTGCAAACTCAAGATCCTAGAACAGGAGCACCACATCCCACCATCATCGTATCAGCCTACCACCACCAGCTCATACCTCAAAAGCTTTTCTCATGAGTCTACCTCCTCAGATGCCACTCAGGCATCCAGGAGCACAGACATTACTGTGGACTACATTTCTACTCATGGAGTGTTGAGTGGAGGAGAAGAAGAAGAAGAAGAAGAAGAAGAAGAAGAAGAAGAAGAAGAGAAGAACATTGACATGATGGACTTCTTTCCCTGCCCAACAAGTCCTTTTCTTGATCCTCTGATATCCTTTGGTGGAAAACTTACTCTGGACACAGTCAAAATAGACTGCAGTGATTTCTTAGATATCACATGAGCCTTTACATGCAGTGACAACCACTTTTAACTGTTGTAACTTTAACTACCCACATGCATCTATATTCATGTTAAATTTTTACATTAGTCAAGAGAACCGCTTTTGGCATCCAGTCTTTATGCTCTAAAGGGAACATTACAAACTATGCCATGCAGCACTGTAACACTAAAAAAAACACTTCTCCAATGCAGTATGAAACGACATTTTTGGGCAAATCATGTATGTGGTTATGAGTTTTTGGTCAGAAAAACTTACTGTACCAACCCAGTCTAATCTTTGTGGTGGAAACTGATGACCACAGAGCTTTAATGTACACTGTCGTCAAGATCAGTTTTTACTGGACTGTAAAAGGAGACCATAATTTACCTCAGCAGAGTGTTATTCTGTAAATAATATTGTATATATTATGAATAAATAATGCGTTAACTTGATAACAAGATCGG
>JBBPCX010066983.1:0-13800 GCA_037974365.1 Hydrocynus forskahlii | reverse complement strand
GGACAAATAGGCTAACCTATGTTTGTGAGTTGTATTTCATAGTTTTTTTCATGTACATCATAAATGTTTCACAGACAGGTTCATTAAATGGGTTTAGTTCTGGAGCCAATAAGCCAAAGGTTTATGGTTTGATCTAATAAAAGTGTTGAGTTTGAATAAATTAAAATGCTTGCTCATTTTAAGAGGCCTTTCATGCTGCATAACACACAAAAAAACTCTACTCCAAAAATATTCAATAGTTGCAGGCCTAGACTGAGCTCAACAGTCTCTTTTAATTTAATTTACAGTAATAAAAATACAGGGCTTTAAGAAGAACAAAACTGCAGTTTACACAGGTGCATCAAATGGCAGCAACCAATCAGCAGCAAGGAGAAATAAATAATGTTCTTGGATTGGCTACTTTCAAACCTCCCGCCTCTGAGTACAGTGGTATTTAACCATCCCAAGACATGCTTTTATTGTGTTCTCTGGACAGTACAAAATCATTTATAGTTATATTTTATATGGAAATGTAGCTGCATTTACATTAATATTTATGTTAAAAATTAGTAAATGTAAAATGTGGAGGATATCTGCGGTTTCCATGAATTTGCTGGAGTTTTCACCAACAATTATTAGTTCGGTTCTAAGAAAAAATGACTGAATCCAAAACACTTTAATTTCATTTAAAACTCAGCTTAATACAATACCATTAAAATGTAAAGGTAAACCCGTATACGCACTGGACAGTGTACACTTAACTGCCCTCTCCCACAGTTAATTAATGCAAGCATGTTTTCTTTGGAATGAGCTGCCATTTTCTTTGGTATAAGCAGGGTAAATACAGTAAAATGTAATCATTTTTACAGAATAATTTTTACAGTTCGATAATTTACTGTTCATAATGGCGTGCTACAGCGGCATAACTTTTTCCTTCCCGGAGCATATCCAGTAGTTCAGCCTTCTCCTGGAGTGTCTTACACTTTCTCTTGTGCTTATGTGCATTGTAAGAAGGCGCAGGGCATTTGGGCGGCATCTTAGGGCTTTTAGTAGAACGAAATGAAAATCTGAGAACAGGAGGGCAGCAGCCAATAACTGGAAATTTAGCTGAATTTATATCTGGATTACTATTTATGTTACAAAATTAGTAAATTATATTTTTCTTAATAATTTAGAACTAAAATGCATACAAAAAATCAAACATATTGCTACTAAAAAAGCAACAAAAAATGCTGAGAATATTTACAGTTTCCGCATTATTGTGGGGATTTCCTTGTACAATTATCAGTTAAGTTCTCCGTAAAAATCCACGATAGACGTAAAAGCGGGTGGTTACTGTATTGCGGAGACGGACTATCACTTTAACGATTAGCAGACAAATGTACCCACCGTTTTTTTCATTTCTTCAAAAAAATCCTGATTTGAGGTGGCAAATAAAGGTCCAGCTGCATTGGGCCTTAATGGTCAGCCAAATTTTGAGTGGGCAGCAGACCTTGCTTGCTGGGGGGGACTCTCCTTTCCTTTATTGTTCTGAGGGGTTAAACCCCTCTGGAGGCCACTGGGTGAGAGAAAGAGCAAATCCCTTTGAAGGGTGCCTAAGATGCACCATTTTTTTGGTGCTCGGACTGGGCTGGGGTGCATATAAGGGACCATAAAAAGGAGGGATAAAATATCCCAGCAGCAGCTGCAGAAAAAAATGGGTACAGAAGGGCCCGAGGGCTTAAAACCCAGGACAGCCAAAGCCACGGTGCTACAGAAAAGCAACACAAGCTAATTAAGATATTGGAGGCAGGGGATTTGCCTTTTATCTTTCAAGCAAGAACCTTTAAATAAAGCCTCTCCTCAGTGCAATCTCGGATGGGTCAGGTATAACCCCCTCCACTACAGGAAGCTCCACAAAAGCTTCCTGGAGTTTTATTATGATTCCAGTTTGGTGACAACGTTTGCCTTCATTTTGCCACATTTTTGTTGTTTGTTCAGTAAAAACAAGTTTAAATCTGCTAATTAACGATTTAATTAATATAACTATCCTAAATATTATTCACAATATAATTACAGTTGGGTTACCACAGTGACAGAGATCCAAGAGTCTAAAGCAATTAATGCCTCTTAAAGCTCCCTTACATAATGTTCTTACAGTCTGTGTTTTGTGATAATATTTTGTATAAAATATATTTTGGAAGGAGAGGAACACGCAAGACACTGAAAGACAAAAAAATATCCACAAAAATGCATTTACCAACATTTTACCAAAATAAACATGATAAATAAAAACTCTGACACCCATAAATCCACTTGTGGTGAAGGATGGTAAATTAAATATGGCATATATGTGTCCAGTACCGATCACCACCACTGTAAAGAATTTTAAGTTCTTTTGAATTTCTCTACAGAACATCGTGCCGCATCATAAAATATGGACTGAAGATTTTAGTGATTGAATTATGCAGAAAGTTTGGAAAACTGGTGGAATTCCTCATACAATCAATAGTAAGCTTTTAAAATTAAAGGTACTAATAAGGGTTCCATAAGAAAAATGGTTTGGGGTCCCCAAAAAACTCAAATGGGTGGATTAATGTGTCTTTTCATAGAATACTTCACCGAAAAGTTCTTTAGAGAATCAAAATCGGCTCTTCAGTGGCTTGTTCAAGAGTATAACTCTCAATTTCTAAGACTCACAACAAATGGTAACTTGTCGTGGTACAGCAAAACAACTATTTATATGGAAGTCCCACCAGAGTTATTGTTATTTTACTGGGGTTTTTAAAAAGGCATCACACAAAAATGCCCATAAAGAACAAAATTTCTTTTATTTTAGATCTTAGAAACAAACAGAAAAAAACACAAGATCTTTGAACCTGGGAGAACTTTGAGGATAGTCTCCACCCACAAGTAGGTGGGGAAAACCAGCAAAGGGAGGGGGTCCGGAGAGCGGCCGAGCAAAAGAGCAGCAAAGAGCAAGCATGTAAGAAAGCAAACATCAGTTTTAGACTGTTTTACACAGTTTGTATGTGTTCAAATTAGGGTTTAAAGTGTTCTAATAGAAACCATCAATTAATGTGACCAGGAATGCAGACTTTAATGCGGAATCATCATTCTGGCCTCAGCTCCAGTGCGTAGGAGCATGCACATCTGTACACACAAACAGCTGGAAACAAGGTCTGATATGTCTCAAAGCACGGATTCCAACGGAATTTTAAAAAGTAATCCTTCACTTGCAAGGACAACATTCAAGGACAGAGCATTATAGGGAGCCAACGCCACTCCTGAAGGCAAGTAAGAGCCATCTATTGTAGAAGGGAAAATCTTTATGGTATTTGAAATAAAGAAAATAGGTTGTTCATTTTCATAAATTCAGTAAAAATCTGGGTCAGTCATGGGAACGTGTGAAAGCATCATTAGATAAGCTGGATAGAGAACACACTTCAAAGTGAGAATGAGTGACTATTTTCATGGGGAATGACCATGCAATCTAAGGCCGACTCCATCATTCATTGTTCTTGTGGGGAAAACAGCTTCAAGTATAGCTTTGCAATAGATACTAAGGCAAAAATTCCTTTCAAATCTTAACCATGACCATTCTGACATTCCAGTGCAGAATCTCGAAATGTCAGAGTTACACAGAGGAAACGCAACTGGTTAAATCTTTCAGGGCCCTCAGGTGCTTAACTGCCCAGCTGTGTGGAGTTCTATATCTGATCTTCAACTTGAGTTTGAAACTGCAGAGGGTCCCGTTACTCTGGAAGACATCTTGTCAGGTTCCTGTTCTCAAAAAGACAGACCCTTCGCCCCCCAGCAACTACAGGCAAGTGGCTCTGACTTCAAATGTCATGAACGCACTAGAGAAACTTATTCTAAAACATCTGCATCTGCTGGTGGAGCCTTGGCTGGACCCCCTACAGTTTGCGTACCAGCCCCATATCAGCGAGGAAGACACCATCATCTACCTGCCGAACCAGGCTTATTCCCATTTGGACATTGATGGAAACAGTGTGATGGACATAATTTTTGACTTCTTCATTGCTTTTAACACAATCAGACCATCACTACTGGGAAATAAGCACATGGAAATGCAGGTGGACACTCCATTGGTTGCCTGGATTATGGACTACTGAACAAATTGACCACAGCATGTTAGTCACATCCCCTCATCACCTGCTGCTATCTCATTTTATTTCATTTGAATTAATTGCATTTTATTTCATTTTCTTGCATTCATCAGAGAAAGAATTTCATGCTGTTCACAGTGTGTGCTGTGGTGTGTTCACATATGACAGAATGGTCACTTTCACTTCATATCTTTTATAATTTTGTTATTCTGTTGCACTATTGTTATTGTATTTTTTAATTCTCTACTGTCTTATCTTTATTCTTCTTGTTGCACTGAGAATCCTCATTACAAAATATTTTCCCTTGGGATTAATAAATTAGTTTCTTATCTTATCTTATCTTATCTACTAGTATTCCATGCTGGAGCATGGCAATAATTTAGAAAATATTTAAAGAACCAGATTCTACGCATGAAATCTGCAGGAGAATCACCCCACCAACAGCACTAATGGACTAGAAATGTTGAACTTCAAAGGAAATTATCAAAAGACCCATCTCTGGGGAAATAGGGGGTACATCTGTATGTTGATGAAGCACATGCACACCCAGCTTCTTCTACTGAAGGAGTTTAGTGATCCACATGGGAAGCAGTGTGTAGATTTATTATGCATACAGATGGAGAAACAAAGAGCATTAAAACAGATCCTCACTTTTTTCCCTCACTTTTTTACAATTAGTTTAACGTAATATGTAAATATATAATTCACTCCCAAGCCCAATCTATTATGCATACAGATGGAGAAACAAAGAGCATTAAAAGAGATCCTCACTTTTTTTTCTTCACTTTTTTACGATTAGTTCAATGTAATATATAAGTATATCATTCACTCCCGAGCCCATATAGTCCTTACAAGGAAACTACTTGCAATTCTCCAGTGGCACAAGGAACCGTGGTGTACCATGAACAAATGTTTTTCCATTACAAACAAAGCAACCCATGCCTGAGCTGCTTGATGGCAGGGCCAAAAGAGGGCCGCAGTCGAGCTGACTGCATCACTGCTTTCTGATTGGTTGAAATGTAATCATCAGAACATGTTTTTTTTGTTATTTTGACAAAGGTTTTGTCCAGTTGGCCATGAAGGGAATTTTTGCCTCCTAGTCTTGAGTTCAGTTTCAGATTTTGATGCTAAAAAGCTCTTCTTGTGCTTCATTTCAGTTCTTTACTGACCAGCTGTATCTGATTTGTCTTTTGTGGGGCGTCTACTGCACCCTCTTGGGAGCCCTTCTTTGTCACACGTTGAGGCTTATCCAGCTCTTGTGGAGAATCTGATGTAGGTTTTTGTTTGGCGCTGTACATCACAGTAAATAAGGGTCGCACTTTTGATATTTGAACTTTGTAATCGCTTTGTTTCCATTAGCAGAGTTGATGCAAGTCCTGGAGAAAAATGACACTGATGCTGGCTTCATCTCTGTAACTAATACAGTGGAGTATCCTGTGGATTAACTGGTTATTTTGTTGCTAGTCAAACACTGAAAGAAGATCTTCAGAACACAATGATCTTTAAGCTCAGATCATATACATGTTTCCTAAGTATTGTATTTTTGTCATAAATACAATAGTATTGTATTTTCTGTCATAATTCGTTAATACATGGCCATTTCCAACATTTTATTCTATTTTACTGCATTTGCAACTGTAGCAAATCATTGCTGTATTTTTTCCAGAATTTTACAGCTGCTTTAATGGCATCTCCTTTTAAAGCTATACATAAAAATGACCAGATTTCAGTATCGAAATTCCAATCTCTTTTCTATGAAGATGTAAATGAAGAAGGGACTTACAGAAGAAAAACAAGTGAAATGCCATGATCCTCATGAGCCTAACATGCATTGACCATGCACTGACCAGCCATGCGGCTAACACGAAGCATAAACTTAACTAAATAATTAAAAAAGAGCACGCTCCACTGCACTCCTGAGCTACGTGTCAAAACCACAGAGAAAAAGCGTCATTATCCAAAGCCCATCTACCTTTGTGGAGCTGCCTGGCACAATCGCTGGAGGCAAACAAAGAGGTCAGATGAAGACATGTCTCTCCCCGCATTCCCCCTTTGAGCTGATCCTCTGACTAATGGAGACACATCAGCACACAGAGCCTTGACCACCTAGTGGCTTTTACTTAAAACTGGCTCCTCTTTGTCCAAGGCCCCTTCCTCCACCGCGCCGTTGTATGGAGTCAGACAGTGATGGGTTTTATGGAGACCTCGGAGTCACGCAAGGGAACTTTCGCTGATCCTGTAAAAGGCGCTGCTTTGGCCTGATGTTTTTAATGAGACAAGATCAAAAGCCTGCTGTCAGTATGGATTACGTGTCATTCAGAAATTATTGTGACAATCAGTCCCTAAAAAAGCTATTAAAAAGTACCAAAAAATAAACATTAACTGAAAAAGCAATCTATATATCCAAAATACTAAGAAGCTTTTAAAAAGATAACACAATTGGAACATATACCTATAAGTGTGCAAAAGTTATGGTATATGTTTTCTATTTCATTGTTTTACCCACAAAATACCTAGAAAGATCATGTTCAAACTATTCAAATAAATATAATAAAATAACAGTAATCAACATACTTTAAGTGTGTTCCCTGAAGGGGACACACTACGCTCTTTTGGACTACAGACTTGTTATAGGTATTTGCAAATGATAAACACTGTCTAGTTTACACCTTGTTATTATACTACTTACAGCTTCTAGTATTTTGCTACTTTTATTTTATTCCACTTAAGATCAAATTTAGATATTATTTTACTGTGTAAGGGTACTCTGAGTCCTAGAAGTTTAATTATTAGTAATGATGTTTCCATTTTTACCTGTATATGACAATAATTAATAGTCACCCAAATCGGATTCATACCACATAACCTTATCATACCACATAACCCCATCCACCAGTCTGTTTCACCTTAATAAAGATGTGGACTGGAGATGAGTATACAGAAAAGATTTGGGTGACTATTAACTTATAGTGTGTAATAGTGCAACACTAGCCTTGTAGCTGAGGTTCTAAAATGTACTCCAAACATTTTGGATGTACCACCTTGGGTGAGTGGGACATTATGTAAACTAGATTTTATGTTAAACTTTTAAGGACAATTCAAGGAAAATTCAAAAGCATACTATACACACTAAGTGTTACTGCCTTTACAGCTAATACATTTGGAATGCTGTCCTTTTTGGGAATGCCTGAGGAAGATCAGTAAATCCCACCACAGAAGAAAAAAAAACACAAAACCACTACACTCCTTGATATTCTGGAGTGACCACAAAGAACATAAACAGGCCTTCTTTCCAGACCAGTGGCAAGCCTACAAGAATAATGATGTGGCCCACGTCCCTAATCCTAAGGCCAGCACTGTCCCCAAACCAAGCACTGATGGGTCTCATAAATAACTGTTAACATCTGGGCTACCTGAGATCAAAATCAGAATCAGAAAACTTTATTCGATCCCAGAGAAAATTGATTATGTGATGACTGCATAGACATGCATAGACACAGAGACAAGAACATAAAAAATAAGTCAAAAGAAATTCAATAAAAACTCAGGTAAGGACCAATGGCAGCACATATAACATAAATCACAATCCCACAACACCTGGGAGAACACACCTGCATCATACCCCTCATGTTGGTCTCGAACGAATGGCTCATTATGACCCCTATGGATGCACCCCTCAAGCTTGTCATTAGCAGGTTTCAAATGACACCCTTCAGTCTCTCTGCCAAACATCTGGGCCAACACAGGAGGCCCATCTGCTTCGGCTGTGTGCTGTTACCACGGTGGCTTTTTGGCTGATGTTGCTAAGAGTCGTCCGATGTGGGGCCGCTTTCTATCAGAAGCCCCCATAAGGAAAATGTCCATTCCTAATGGGCAGGAGTCTGGTCTCTCCAGCTAATAGGCTATGAGAGGAAGCAGGAGCAGGCTAAGTATTTACATTTACATTAATGGCATTTAGCTGACGCTCTTATCTAGAGCGACGTAAATCAGTGCTCAAGTAAGTAGCACCGGGACATCAGGACAAGTCTTTCTAGAGATGCAGCACCCATGGCGGCACATACATCATCAACGACCTCAAACAAGGGGCCTTAGAAATGCAAGTGATACAGAAATGTATTTCAGGTTAGCTACTCTTTGTGTGTCATTTGGTTTCGAATGGCCCATTTCTTAAATTGAATTTCTTTCCTTGATGTCCACTTCTGACACAACTGGTTTTGTGATCCATAAACAAACAATTTATTTTATATTAATCCATGTCCCTTTATTCCTTACATCTAGACCGGCAATTTTGTTGCTGACCCTTGAAAATTGATATGCAGTCAAAAGTCTGCATGTGCATTAAATGCATAGTTACTGTTTATTTGCTGAATTCAACATATTGAGTCTTATAATTGGCATACTGAGTAGATTAAATGAAAGAAATGGGAACAAATACTTTACTGTGGCAGGTTTCAGAGTGCCTAAAGACAAAAGGTGCCCAAATAAAGGTGTTCCAACCACTTAGCATTATGCACCACCAGTATACCAATCACCGGCCTGATCATCTGGAATCATCTGCACTTGCTTCTTCACTGGTTCAGGCCTTAAGTTAGATGTGCTTTGGTATGCTTGAAAGATTCATATGTAGTTCACTGTGTGGCTTAACAAACAAAAAACAGTCCTCTGAAACTGGTCAGAATCAAAAATGAGAGTGTTTTTTAAAGTCCTTCAGGAAGCCTGGAGAACCAATCTTTAAGACTACTGGTCAGAACCGAAAATGAGAGTGTTTTTAAAGTCCTTCAAGAAGCCTGGAGAACCAATCTTTAAGACTACATTAAAAATACAAGTCTGGTTCTTTGGAAGCAAAATATGAGGAAATGGGGGGATGTCAGGACTTTTGCACAAGGCTGTACTTCACACACTGTACACAATGCATAACACATTCCAAATTCACAGACCAACTACATATAGTCTCTATAAGAATCGTTCATAATAAAACCATCCAGCTATGACAGCTGTATTTGTTCCTGTTTACGTCTTAATGTTTATCTCCCTTAACTTCTGGCAAAGTGATTTATCTTCTTTTTCAGTCCACAGAATCTTGATAATAAACATGAACTACTCAGTATGTGGATAGTGGCACTAAATATTCAGCCGAGCTCTGCAGCATGAAAGCGTCCGCTCCCCACCTTCCCCAGATGAACAGGACCAGGGGGACTGCACGCCTGTTAGCAGCCTTGCGTGGGTGCTGGGCTCTTAAAGACCAAAGGATGAACAAATGCATTTTTTACGCCTGTGAGGGTCCTTTCATTGCTAAAGTATTCTCCGCTCTGGAACCATTGTTCGGCCAACACCCCCATGACGGAAAGTGCTGGCCCACCACCATCAAGCTATTAGAAGCACAGATGGGTTTTGAACATAACCCTGTAATTCAATTCTTTGTATGCATGTTGTCTTGATAGAATACACTTCCCTTGCTCTTTACATGGCTGGAACTGTGTTGTGGCATTACAGTACAGTAAACAGCAGGCATTGAGATGTTGACACAATCTTGTTTATCTAGTGTAACCTCTGCCTATGTATCAAATTCTTATTAGTAAAACTTAGTATAAATTAGTATAAATTCCACAAGAAAATGGAAGTGTGATTGCATGGTTACTATAAAACCAACATTTTGAGACACCCGAACATTGGTTTTATGGTGGGGTATCGAACCAGCACCTCTTCTGAACAACAGTGCGATGGCTAATGCAATCACACTAATTAAGCCTATACCTAGAAATAAACCATCAACCTATCCACTATAATAAAAAAAAATAGCAAATATCAGTTTTCTATCTGACAGACAAGTAATTTCTTCTTATACAGTGTAATAAAGCAACAGTGCCCCCCACATTTCCCACAGCATACTGCAATCTGTCAGAGTGACCACTTACATCAACTACTATAGAGCAACGGTTTCCAAACTTCTTAACAGTGAGACAGATGCACAGTAGAGCTGCACAATATGGACAAGATATCAGTACTGCAATTTTTACTACTACATATTCGATTGTAATGCTTTTCAAGATATTGAAGGACCCATATCATTACTTTACTTACTTTTCTAAAAGAGGTAAATATTGTTTCTATCCATATAGTCCACACATGCCACAAATATACTGCAATATTGCAACAGCAAACGATATATTGTGCAGCCCTAATGCACAGCTAATAGCGGGTTTCATGCCCCACTAAACCCACCAGTATGTACATGCTTCTCTTGTAGCAATTAGCAAAAACAAAATGAAACTAAAGCACCCCTATTTTTTTAAGCTGTGTTTTTCCCACAGCCAATAGCAACCAACATGCAATGACAAAGTTGACGCTAGCATATGTAAAATTCCATAAAATGTAAGCCCCCACCCACCACCACCAAATGTTGCAACATGTTATGAAACAAGCAACGCCTCAATGCCCATCCAGTAGAGAACCTCTGCTCCAGAACATTAGAACATTTTTTGCAGATGAAGTATCAACAACCAATATCCTAAACACTGTTCTATGCACTAAATACATCTGAAAGGGTTCTCCAGTCAAGGAGAACTAAGAACATTCAGAGGATTACTTAGTCTTCAAATTTGCCTGTTTTTCTTGATGCTGGACACCTTGTTATATATGGTTCTTTAAAGAACCATTTTAAAATGTAGCACCAAAAAGGGTTCCACTATTGTTACAGGAGTCATATTGTTACAGAAGTATGTTACATTTTTAATTGTTAATATTTGAAAATGCATCATTCATTCATATACGGAAAATAATCTCTAAATACTACCTGTTTTGTTTGTATCAGTTTTGTGATGTCATATTTTCACAAAACTGATACATACAAATATTCACCTACTCAGTCTAAAGCAGTTTAGCCACGCCGACTCACTTTAACAAGGTGACACCACATTGAATGAGGAACAATACAGAGTGGCCAATCATAGTAGAGGTCATTTAATCAATCATTATCATTATGTGCATTAATTATCTTACTATTATGTGCAATAGCCTTACCATGTGCAATATCATGTGTAGTTTCCTTATTGGGTGCTAAAACATTTAATTGCATGCAATATATTATTTTTATTATGTGCAATGGTCTTACCATGTGAAATATCACTATTTGTCTATATTACTGATCTACTACTGATCTCTGCAACGTACAATAACTCCAAACCACCATTTGTGTTACTAATGGTGGTTAGGAATTCACGTAACTGTATGTTATTTATCTACAGAATTTATCCCACAGTATTTGTGAATATAGTACACTGTATTTTTTTATTTGAGTTTTTATTTGATTTAATTAGACTTTGTTTTATATTTCTTGTCTCTGTGTCTGTGTGTCTGTGCAGTCGTAACATAAGCAATTTATTCCAGGATCAATAAAGTTTCTGATTTCAGATTTACATAAATACTGTTTAAATCTAAGAAGTGAAGCTTGAAAAAGGATCATATAAAATTTATGCTTTTTACATAAAACGACACAAATACTGTATGCCCATCTCAAAGGGAACTATATCGCCTCATTACTTGGGAGTTCACTGAGCCACAACAATGGGAGTGCAAGTTTGGGTGGGGCCAGAAGCATCGTTGGGATCTTGAAACATTCAAAGCTTCAGTTTTGTTTTTTGCACTTCAACGGAATTTCAATTTGTTGTGTGGCTGGGGTTAGATGGTTTGTTCAGAATGACGCCATGTGTCATCTCATCTAAGTATATTATTTTGAGAGAGACGTTTTTCCATGAACCATGGAGAACATACGGCAACATTTAATATTCAAGTTACAACAGAAACAATAAAAACAACACAATAAAGACACCACAAAAATGTACAGTAACGTAGTGTAACATTATAGTGTGAACGGGATGTAAAAATAATTTAGCAGAAGGCAGTTACAGCATTAAACAAAGTGCAAGGGATGATGGAAAGAATACAATAAATGGACAACATAGTAGTGTACAGTCTTGTTTGGCTTCTGTTGCAGTAACATCACCGTGATATGGCCTCAGCTCCAGGGTTCTTCAACGCACACCTTCTTTCCTCCAGGGTAAAGACTCTCCCTCAGATCACACATCAAAGGAAGACCGTCTGCAGTGTGGTGGATTTCCTCAGCACAGACAGTGTGAAAATTTCACAGGTTTCCTTCTCTA
Source organism: Hydrocynus forskahlii (assembly GCA_037974365.1). Classification (NCBI taxonomy): domain Eukaryota; kingdom Metazoa; phylum Chordata; class Actinopteri; order Characiformes; family Alestidae; genus Hydrocynus; species Hydrocynus forskahlii. The sequence goes on along the minus strand of JBBPCX010066983.1, from coordinate 1,553 downwards.
CATTTCCCTAACTGCCATCTGTCCCAGACCAACCCATGACTCATCCTAGCCAGGCACACAAAAGAAGCCCCTACCCTGATTCAAGCAGCAAAACTGTCCTGTTCAGGTCAGTATCAGAGCCCCAAGCAACAAGCAATATCAATGTACCCTCAAAGCTTCAAGATTGTCCTTTAAGTCCAATTGTGCAGCCCAAATTTGTTAAAAGGGAACAGTACGTTCACGTGCCGGGAGAGAAAGTGCTTATTTGTGCAAAGCTCATCATATTTCATCACCAACGCATGAAACAAAGTGGCTTTGCTCTTTTCCACCATGGAAGCTGAGCTCATTTTTAAAGCAAAGTTGGTAGCAATATATTAAAGATGCTATTAAAATTTTCAGTGTTATGCCCATTTACGTATATTATTTGTTAATTAATTCACATAAATATGATTTTCAGATCCTACTCACTTTCAGTACTACAGCAGTAATACACACAAGATTACTAATGCAAAATCAGAATCATTAGACAAACAATACATATTGTTTCTCTCATGTCAAACACCACAGACAAGAAAAAACTTTATAATATATATAAATACTATATATGTTTATGTTCACAGGATTTACAAACGGTGCTCAGTTGGCATCTTCAGAAGTAAAAAACGGAATAAATGAATCAAAAACAACTTCAACTTTCTGCTGAATAATTATAAGCATCAGAACCATTTGCTTATGTCCTACTGCCATTAAATAACACATTTACTTGCCTGCAATGAAAATAAAAGTATATCATCATAAAATGATGGAAGCAGAAGGAAAAAAAGATTACACATAGTATCATATGGCAAAAACAGCAAGCATGTACAGCATTGAGCAAAACCTCATACATGTCCAGGATGCTTTATGTGGCACATATGAGTCTCAGTAACATATTTAATCTTGTTTTTGCCCAATTATGAATCCGATTTTTCATTTGAAATATAATTTTCTGTGTCAAACCAAAACTTTCATGTGCAACTGCTATTAATGCAAACAAGCTTGGAATTCACCTTAATGAACTGATCAAATCTACTGAACAACGGAAAGCCAAATTAGAATTCATCACAGTGGAGGTGAATCGAACCAGATGTCTGGAGTCTCTCCCTCCCAGATAGTTTTTAAATATAAAAATGGTTACGCTGGAATACGCTGCCTGATGCCTGACACATTGTTTTGACATTAAAAAAAACATTCCTGGTAGAGGGTCACATGCAGGGTGTTGTCCGACAAAGTTTTTTGAATTTTCCAGTGAACTATGGATATGGTATCATCAGTATTTTATAATTAAAGGGGAATTTCATGCATTTTGTCTGCATAATTTAATCATTAATTTCAAAACAATGTCAACACCTCAGGCCTGAATTAACCAAAATTAGTTAGGTGCTTAAGTTTTTTGAATACCTATAGTCATCAGATACCACAGGAACACTTGTCTGCGCCTGAGACTGGTCAGGACGGTCACAACACACCAACACACATTAAAAATATTAGAACTGTTGATTCTGTTGTTTAAAGGCCAATACCACAATAATGAT
>JBBPCX010066982.1:0-13801 GCA_037974365.1 Hydrocynus forskahlii | reverse complement strand
GGTTGGGAGGGAGAGGGAGAGAGAGAGAGAGAGAGAGAGAGAGATAGGGAGACAGAAAAGAGAAGAGAAAATGTATAAGACAGAAAGAGAGAATAAAACAGAAAAGGACAGAGACCGTGAGAAGGACCGAGAGAAAGAGGAAGAAGATGAGAAAGAGAGAAAAGAAGACATAGAGAAAGAAAAGAGAAGAGAAAATGTACAAGACAGAGAAAAGGATAGGGAGCGCGAGAGAGAGAGAGGGAGAGAGAGACAGACAAAAAGAAAGAGAGATAGAGAAAGTAGCAGAGAAAGAGAAAAGTAGACAAGACGAAAGAAGGGAGGAGGGAAAATGTACAAGACAGAAAGAGAGAATAAGACTAAGAGAAGTACATATATCTAGAGAGAGCGGAAGAAAAGGAAAGAGAGAGTAGGACAGAGAAGGAGAGAGGGAAAGTGAGAGAGAGAGAGAGAGGCAAAAAGGGGAAAGACAGAAAGAAAAAACAGGGTGATGGAGAAAAATAAAAGGTCATTTAAGTTCATGCCATTGGCAAATAGAAGAGAGTAGTGTTAGTGTGTGATCACTAAGTGAGGATTTCCGTTCTATGTTTCAGATTGTGTTTCTCGCCCATTTGTGCAGCTCTCTGTCTACGGCCTGCTCTCTCGCGGAGCTCTATCATGGCTGTGTATGGAAAAACACTCAGCTCTGTAAAAGCCTTAAAACCACACTTGGATGCAAAATCATGTTTAGCAGCACAATAAAGGCCACGAATCAAAACCACGTGCTGCGAGAAGAGCCATGTTTAAACCAGAGCCCAAAGTCGGCCTTAAATCCATGTTTATGACACAGAAAACCCTTGAGGAGAAAGAGTGGCATGTTCAGCAGGATGGTGGGCTCGGCCCTGTTTGCATCCTGGTGGTGTCTCGCTCTCCATCACATGAAGAGAGGGCTGAGGATAAATCAGAGTGGTGAAGGAGCAGAGTGATGTCAGAGACCACAGAGTGACATAAACCACACAGGAAGCTTGGCCATGTCTTTAATTAAAGAGCTCAATTAGATGAGAGTGTGAGAGAGAAACAGAGACAGGGACACAGTAACACTACAGTGTTCCCCCGCAAAGTTGCAGTTCAAAGTTCGCGGTCTCAGTTGTTCACAAATTTTTTCTTAGAACCTAACTAATAATTGTTCGCGGAAACCCCCGCAAATTCGCAGAAACCGCAAATATCCTCCGCTTTTATTTTTTATTTTTTGCTTTTTCCATGGCAATTTATAATTTTTCATGCATTTTAGTGCTAAATTAAGAAAAATATAATGCACTAATTTTGTAACATAAATATTAACATAAATTCAGCTAAATTACCATATAAAATACAACTGTATACATTTTTTAGTGGTGTCAAGAGAAGAACCATATACGAAAACAGGCCTTGGGATTGTAAAATACCACTGTACTCAGAGGCGGGAGGTTTGAATTTAGCCAATCCAAAAGTGTTATTCATTTCTCCTTGCTGCTGATTGGCTGCTGCAGCATCTCTGGCAGGTACAGTCCAGAATTCCCTCATCAGAACAGTTTCCCGCATGCTTACCTTTACATTTTTACGGGTAATATATTTTAAAATAAATTAAAGTGTTTTGGGAGCATATCTGGCATACTTAGGCATTTATAAAAGTAGGCCAAAAAAGGTACAGGTACTGTTTTTTACCACACCACGAATTCGAGGTTTTTCACACTGCGCAGATGCTTTTGGAACCCCCGCGAATTTGTACTTAGAGACACTGCACTGTTATTGTTGTTATTATTATTATTAGATGGTTGTAGACGGAGCTGATAACATCTAATATTAAAATATCTTCCCAATATTTCACTGTATCAGACGGTACTTAAGTTAGTATTATTAAAATGAATCACCCCATGCTTCCTCAGTGCCAAAACCAGGCAGAGATTTTAGTTGGCCTGATTTGTACAACTTCTCTTAAAATTTCAGCAAAAATAAACCATACAAACCATTATTCCAAAATAACCTACTGATATGTCACTCATCAAACTGACAGATTTGTTATCTCTATACCTTTTTTTGCCTCAGGTATTGCAAACACCAGTATTCACATGTCACAGGTATCACATGAAACAGTATCTCTGATGGCAAAGCCATTCTGGCCCTGATCTGGCCCATTCTAGCCCAACCCTGTTCCGAGATAAGTAACAAATCCGGCACAGATCCGTTCTGTCCATCTGAAGTGAATTTAGGCCAGAGTTGGTTCAGGTCAACCTTGAATTTCAATATTTTGCTCAGTTTAGACACATATTCATGACTCACTTTCACATCTGATCCAAATGTCTAACAGACTCAGGTCCTGTTCACACCTGGCATTAACATGCATCATGAGGGATCTAATCACTAGCTCTCCCCTGGCATTGGAATGCGTCTCCACGTGTGTCCGGAGTGACAATCTGTGAATGACAAAATGTGCATCAGGCAACATGCAGCAATACACTTCCCAGAAGTCTGACAGAACTTAAAAGGGGATGTCAGCTGAGTAAGCAGTTCTTCAGTGGCCCAGGACACATTTGTGTACACACTGCTGTAAGACTGTGGCCATATGCAGCCAAGATCACCTTCAAATGTGATCTGAGCGATCAGACCTCAATGCGTCCTCAATGCATCGTGGGTGCATTCACACCTGTATCTGTACTTGGTGATCAGGACACCTGACTCATGTTGAGGCCAGGTGTGCATAGAGCCTCAGCTACAGTTAGACCAATACTGGCCTAGCTCCATTCCCCTTTCCACCTTAAGTCTAGCATCATATACATATGAGTGTTAAAAGATTACCAATTTTTTATTTACAACATTTTATCTACTACTGAAAGAGCCATGGATCTGTCCCTCATCTGGGCCAGAATATATTTCATGTGCAACTCAGACATACACTAAATATGCAAATGTGAATTAATGAAGCAAAAAATCTTAACTTATGTCAGTTAATGTAAATGTAAATGCAATTATTATGTTTCATGGAAAGGAGTATGTGAATGTGTGTGTGAACTGTGAGCCATTAATCCTCTTTTGAGACAAATCCCGAGTCTACTGTGTGGTTTAACCAGTACTATATAGTATATACAAATGTATGTATGCATGTGATTTATCAACACACGTACAGCAAGAATAGACAAAGAAGAAAGAGAGTGATACAGTAAGACAGAGACCGAAATAACAAGCACCAGGGACAAAAAGAAAATTTAAACATTTCCAGACACCATCTCAAAGCCTGAGGCCCCTGCCGTCTCAGCAGTTCTCTGTCGATCACTGTTTGTGTGTGTTTGTGTGTGTGTGTGTCTGTGAGAGAGAGAGAGTGTGTATGGGATGGGATGGGGGATGCTCCCCCAAAAGACCTTTCACAGATGAATTTGATTTGTTTTTTCCTAAACAAGTGAGATCAAAACACACATGTAAACAAAGGAGAAATAAAAGTGCAACAACATAAAGCACATTTTTCAGCACTCACATTTCACTGCAAGCACACAACCCACAAACTTTGGGCAAAACAGCAGATACAATGACCAGTGACTATTAATCACCTCTCTCTCTCTCTCTCTCTCTCTCTCTCTCTCTCTTTCTCACTCACACACATACACATACACATTAAAAAATGATTAAGGACAGATACGAAAGGAAATCAATTTAAGCACGTGGACAAAATAAGTGAATAGAGTAAAATAATATAATATGTATTATAATATGACTGAGTGTGCATGTGTGTGTGTGTGTGTGCGTGTAAAGACATAACATCAACAGTATATTTTACAGATGTGAAGCATCTAAGTCTGATTCATTAATAAACAAGCAAACTTAAGAACTAACTGACTGCCTGATTTACTAGCAAAATGACTGCAATAAGGTAACTAATAATCTGACATATTAACTAAATAACTAACACTGATAATTAGCTTCCAAAATAACACATTGACTAACTAACCACCAACCAACTAACTATATGCTGACTGGATGAATAACTGGCTGAATGACCAAGTAATGCACTGACTAACTCACTGACAAACCAACTAAATACCGTTATTTCACTTCACGTCAATAACTCTGTGTTGTTGTCCTAATCACAAATGTCAGAAAGGCCAGATGGAAACAAGGCTCTAGTCACCTCTGGAGCTGTGTGCAAATCCTCCGGGTGATTATGGAGTTTGTTACAGGTGACAGGAGGGACTGGACTGAAGCCTCCAGTGTGAAAGCTGCTCTGTGCGACCAGTCCAGCGTCTTTACTGGAGCTGAAGGTGAAAGTACAGCACTGTGGGCAGTTTCCCAGAGTCACCACTGTTCGCCCGGAGAAAACTCATTAAATACTGACGCCAAAAACACAAATACACTCCTAAGCACATACACACACACACACACGCACATTCAATTTGAATGCCAAAGACGCACGCAACGCTTAGACATGTAGTCTTGTGTCAAGCTAGAAACTGACAAAGCACACACTGATCCATTGGGCGCACACACTATACACACTGCCAAATTCAGGAAGGCACACTGATCCGATTCACTCTCTACATACCTTAGGCTTCATCATATATGCAATCACAACACACACACACACACACACACACACATACACACACACACACACACACACACACACACACACACACACACACACACAGAGCCAAGAATCTGACCTTGTGCAGTTCCTACTGTTGCTTGTCACCCTGCATTATGTATTAACCCTTTAATGCACTGATGTGTCTAGAAAAATAAAAACATCTGGACATAAGCTGAACAATCTCATAATACAAAAATGCCATATACCTTAAAATGACAAATATAAAAAATGTACTGACCACAAGATGAATTCACTTTTTTGGCATGGCAATTCTAGACGTACAGTACAGTGAATGCATGCACCACCAGTAGCACATCTGATTTAATAAGGCACAAGGAAATACTGAAACACTGATCAGCAGAAGTAGTCATTGGATGGTAACTGCGAATGTCAGACTTCATTGAAGACAATTTAAGATACTGTTAAGCCATAAAACACAATCACCAATTTGGATTTACCCTCTTGTTTCCAATGAAACCAATGAACACTCTATCCAGAAACACATTAAGTATATAATTTTCTCACATGGTCTCAGATTTTGCCTAGTGCTGAAGATTGTTTGGATTAGAGAGGGGCGTACAATTTAAGTGCAGTGCTCTGAGTGTCTGAGATGCTGTAGTTGAAAAACACACGCACCGACCAAAAGCAAACACACACAACCTGAGCACAGTGATGTACAACATGTGTGTGTGCTGCTAAATTGTCCATTAAACCAAGCACACACATAAACACAGGAGGCCACAAGCTGTTCTCTAATTTTTGAACTCAAAAAACAGCAACTTAACAGAACATTTTAAAAGAAAACTGATGTAAGAATGGCTCATGGATTTGATTTTTTTTTTCCCCAATCCATATTTTTTCAAAGTGCCTTTGAGTGTTGAATCTCAGTGTGTGACTATGGGCATGTCAGAATCGGTTACCATGTCACATCAAAAACTGGTTGCTCATTTGCATAAAAGCAAAGAATGAGGGAGCAGAGTGAGCAGGACGTGCATCGGTGTCACTTATTTGTGTGTATTATCATTTCTCTGCACATTATGTACAGCACTTTTCAACACATTTTTGATCCGTTTTATAAAACAGTATCAAATAAAAAAAGGCAAATTGTTTTGCATAATTTCACAGTGTAAGTCTCATATACTGCTTAAAAGTAGCAATGATGAGTAGTTTTAGGGTTTTGATTATGATCATAGTCATAAAAACTAAATATGATAAATCCTGTTATTGTAATTAAAAGCATAATACTGAAGCCTATTTCACACAATAAAGTTTAGCATTTTTTTCATTTTAACGAGAAGCAAGTTGTAAACACCAGTAACAGAATTCAGATTCAAATTCAAAAGGCCATTCCAAACACTATCAAACCCTACCAAAAACTATTAAACCAAATAATACACCATTGAACCATTCCACAAACTGTTAAACCACATAAAACACTATCAAACCATATCAACAACAGTTAATCCATATGAAATACTATCAAACCATATAGAAAACAACCAAACCCTACTAAAAACTATTAAACCATATAAAACACTACCAAACACTACCAAAAACAATTAAACCATATAAAACACGCTACCAAACTCTATCAAAAACTATTAAACCATTATTAAAACACTTCTAAACACTGCAAAAAAACTACTAAACCATATAAAACACAACCAAACCCTACCAAAAACTACTAAACCATATAAAACACTACCAAATCCTACCAAAAACAATTAAACCATATAAAACACTACCAAATCCTACCAAAAACAATTAAACTATATAAAACACTACCAAAAACAATTAAACCATATAAAAAATGCTACCAAACTCTATCAAAAACTATTAAACCATATACATTCTACCAAACCCTACCAAAAACAATTAAACCATATAAAACATTATCAAAAACTATTTTAAACCATATAAAACACGATCCAACCAAATCAAAAACAATAAACCATGTAAGACACAATCCAACCTTACCAAAAATAACGAAACTATGTAAAACACTTAAACCATATTAAACAGTATCTAAACTAAATCAGAACCTACCAAATCACAACAAACACTACCAAACCATATGAAAAGCCATGCCTACAACTGCAAAACCATGTCAAGAACAAAGTCAGCCCAAACATTTATGAGTGACTTGGTCATTAACTGTGCACTACAATATCCATCCATCCATCCATTTTCTACCCCTTTGTCCCGCACTCGGGGTCCTGGGGGGGGCTGGAGCCTATCCCAGCTGCAATGGGCGGAGGCGAGGCACACCCTGGACATTCGCCAGCACGTCGCAGGGCCACATACAGAGACAGACAACCATTCACACTCACAGTCACACCTAGGGGCAATTTAGTGTGCTCAATTGACCTATCCCCAATGCACGCATGTTTTTAGCGGTGGGAGGAAACCGGAGCTCCCGGAGGAGAGCGGTCACGGGGAGAACATGCAAACTCCACACAGAAAGACCCTGCGCCCAACCCGGGAGTCGAACCCAGCACCTTCTTGTGGTGAGGCAACAGCGCTAACCCCTGCACAACCGTGCCGCCCGCGTTACAATATAATTATCACAAATTTTGCATCAAAAGATAAAAGTCTCTAACTGCATGGTGGATCTACAAGGTTTATGCTTCCAGTAAAGTGGCCAGTGAGTGCAGGAAGGATGAGCTGATTTAGACCGAACAGATAAGATTGGTTGAAAGCCCAGCTAGTCGAACGCCTACTCTTCAAAGGACAGAACAAACTGAATGAACCTGAAATCTGATTGACCCTCAAACACACACACAACACATTCATTTACAAGCACAACATGTACACAGAAAGAGACAAGATGTACATCTAGTGCCCTCTCTCTCCACAAAACCTGACCCACAGCCTATGCAGTATATAGGCACTCATTAAAACCACTTTACACAACCTAAACCAACCACTACCACACACACACACACACACACACACACACACACACACACACACAGTCCATACAGATAGAACTTCAGCCACAGATTTAGCTTTAATAAACACAGCTGTTTCAGTATGTCCGAAGTGCCAACAAATCTGTGTGTGCTTGGATGTTATGTATATTAGTTTGTGTAAATGAGCGCGATAGAGTGTGTGTCCCTGAGATAACAGAGCTTCCTGTGAGGAGTAAACTGGTTTTTGTGTGTGTGTGTGTGTGTGTGTGTGTGTGTGTGTGTGTGTGTGCGTGTGTTGTTTCCGGCAGTAATCCACTGGGCCTAAACACAGGAAAATAGTCAGAGTAAATAAGTCATGTCTGTCGTGCACACATACTCATAGATTGCAGTTTGGATGCTAGCCAGGAACGATTCAAAAATGTTCCTCCTTCTTCTGTCCACTCTTTAAAAGAGTGGATGCCATCAGAGGACAGTGCAAACAGAAGAGACACATAACGAATTTTATATACAATAGGTTTAACTGCTTTAAATGGCCAGTGAAAATTCATTGTATCCATTTTGTTCTGTGATGTCCAAATAGATCACAGGAACATTTTACATTTTTAGGTTTAAACAACATTTTTTTTAAAGTGAGCATTTCTAGTGTTTAGGCCTTGAACATGTCATCAATGCAATTAAGAGGTGATAGCGGAATCAGCCAATCATGTTTAGATTTCCAAAAAGTAGGACTGATTTTGAGAGAAAAACATTACTCTAAGTCTTCTAGAAGACATCACCGACTGTGAATATGAGCAGCAGCCTAACCAATGGCCTTCTGTCAGGTGGTAAATAGCAGCAGCTCTACGCCAGGACTCTTTTACTGGAGTAACAGTCCTAAAAATATGGAACACATACACTACCGGTCAAGAGTTTAAGAACTTTCAGAAAAACCTCTTTTTAGGATTATAAAATTAGTAGTTTTTTTTTTAAACGGAACTGAAATCTTCTTCAAAGAGTGGATTTTTGCTACATATGCAGACATTCTTATCTCGAAATGAGCACATTCTCACTGTACTTTATGTACCACTTGTAGCACTCATTGGCCACTCTGTGCTACACCTATCTAATAGGACCACTGTGTACACGTCATCATGAACAGTATGTCATACACCGGCAACCACATTCATAAATTATCAGTTTCAGACCACAGGACCAGATATTACTCTCAAGTAATAGTAATTAGTAGTGTGTGTCGTGTGAGTGTATCAGTAACCATGGAGTTGCTGAGGATGATACACAAATCAGGGTCAGTGTTAGGCTGGTCTATGGTCAGCAACAGACCATTGAGGAAAAGAATGGCTAAGAAAAATCCACCCGTATTGATAAATAACAGACTACTAATCACCCCCCAGAGATCTACCTTCCTGAAGAGTTTACTTTCAGCCCATACTGAGCACCTCTAAAAAAAGAGAGGCAGCCAGAGGGAGACTGAGACCCTGGCCCCTACAGCTTGTGTTCACTGTCCATGACCCCAGAGGGAGCATTAGAAGACAGGGAGGCAGGAAGGGAGGAAAGGACAGATAACTTAGAGTGCAGGCGGGAAGGACGGTCAGACTGGGTCATTGGAAAAGAGAAACACAACTGGAAACACATGCACACACAAGTTTGTTTAGATGTAGTGCTGCTCAAAGTCTTGGATTAAATGTTTAAAAAAAAAAATTGCAACAATTATTTTAGTCCTGTGCAGTTAGGGCTGGGCATGTTAACGCTATTATCGCCGGTAATTATTTTATCATGCGTTAACACAGGTTTTTAAAAAATTATTTTACTTTGAAAGTTTTTGGGTTTGTGGGTGCGCGAAACATGCAACACTACACGTCTCGGCTGGTTTTCGCAGGGGTCAGGCGCCCCATTACTTTTGTCCATATTATATGGACAAAAGTAATGGGACGCATGACCATTACACCAAAAGAGATTTCATGACACTGTATTCAGATACATAAACTTTCATATGGAGCTGGTCCTCCTTTACAGCTGCTAGAATGGTTCCACCACCCTTGATAAAATGTGAATGCATTGATAAAATGTCCTGCATTCTAGATAAAATGTAGGGCATTCAGATAAAATGTGAATGCCCTGCAGTGGCAAACAGCTTTGGTTTTATATTTAATTTGATTACATTAATATTTGAACTGCAGCTGTGTAACTGTGGTAAAATGAACACTGCTGTTAAAAAGCTCGTTATTAGTTAAAAGTGTTTGCAACCCAAATGTTACTGCACTTTTGTTCATATAGCAGTACTTTTAAATAAAAGTGCACACTACACTTCTTTTGAATTAATTATTTAAATCTGAGTATAACAATGTGATTAATCATCAGCTCCTTCTTGCCTATCAGCAATTACCACAAGTCACAGCTCGCCCTCTTAGAGCATTGTGCACATCACAACTTGACCAGTCCCTTCTCAGAAGTCAAAAACATGTATCAAGACTGTTCTTTGTTATGGGACCAAAGTCTTCTTTGCAATGTAATCTGGTCAAGTATAAACTTCAACTCTTGCACTCTGCTAGTAGTTATTCATTTAAGTCTAGGTTTACTAGTGTGAAGTTTTCTTTGTAGATTACAAGACATCCATGTACATATCTCTGGATAAGAGCATCTACCAAATGTTGTAAATGTAAATGTAGACAATTGACTTCCAATAAATTTCAGAATTCAGAAATTCTCCCGCATTTTCCCTAACCCTAACCTACACCCAAAGCTGAAACCTAACCCCCCCAGCCAGGTCCTAACCCTAAAGCTTTTCTAACCATACCAGTTTGATCAAACAGTTTGATAACATTTGAACATCTGTAGGTAATCTGGAATGGACTACAGGGCTCTACCCAAATAAATACATTGAATATACTGAATGCCTGTTTCTCAAACGTGAAAATCCACCATGATGACTAAAATTATCAAAAATGACTGTAATTTGACAACTGATAGTAGATAAATTCTTGTTTGCAAAATACTGAAAATTTTAGTTACTATACCACAGCTAGTTCTGTTGCCGCTGCTTTGACTGAGAAGCCTTCTACCCATTATTTTATTTATGATGCTGCACATTTTTAAACAGCTGTATCAGTCCATTTAGCACTGGTTACGACGGCACGCTTTATTTTAAGTCTGACAGCGCCACAAATATAGTTTTGCTTGAGGAAGGACTCATCACAATCACTAAATCCGAGGTTTAACTTCATCAAAAAGTCACAATACCGAGCTTTATCTACACACACACACACACACATACACACAGACTCTGCTAACCTGATGGTGATTCATTTTTCTGAAGCATTAAAATACTTCTGTCCAAAAGATGCATGTCACTACCTTGGCTTAATGTATGCAATGAAAAAAATTGCACTGATTAAAATAGTAGAATGCCATACACACCATGGCATGACGTGTTAAGCTGCATGGTTTCCTGGTGTAAAATGGGCTTCATAGCGAATAAGTTATAGCTTACAATTATGGAAAACTTTTGAAAGATAAATGTATACTTTTTTCTAAGCTTAAGCTTAACCCAAATCATAACCTCAGAAACCAAAAAGAAACACTGTTGCTCTTTCAGTTTTAGTATTTTAAATACACACAGCGAGGTCTGACAAATGTGATATTCCTGGACCGTTATAGCTGATTAAAGGAAAGTGTTGGTCGAAGGTTTAGTTTTAAACAATGAAACATGGAGCCCTTATAAACAACACTTTACACAGCCATTTATCACCAGCATACGAGCCAAACGGCATCCAGCACACTTTATTAACTCCTCATTATTGTGAAGGTACAGTGGAGGAAAAGAATGCATGTGTGAGTTCTGAGTAGATACTACCGTGTGTGTGTGTGTGTATGTGTGAGTGTGTGAGTCCAGTTAGATATTGTCCAGGCAGAAGTGAAGACTAGAGGCACGCAGCAGGGGGGCTGACCCTAGGGCAGGTTAAGGGTTCAGAGGCCAAAGGTGGTCTTCTATAACAGTGTCTGTGTTTGTTAATGACGGTGCGGAGCCGCTGCAATCATGCAACTCTGTGTGTGTGTGTGTCTGTGTATGTATTTGACTGTCCTGACTACTTTTAAAAACACAGAGAAGCCAGCCATGTGTGATATCTCTGGACAGCGTGTTACAGCCCTGAATAAGTAAAAGTGTTGGTGGGTGGTTCACTTAGGGCTACTGATAATGCAGACAAGCAGCCAGTAATCCAGTCGTACAGACAGACAGACAGGCAGAAGAGGATCAGAGGATGAGCCTATGGCGATCATCACTAATCGCTAATGTTTGGAGTGCAAGACAGAATAAATCCCTCTCAGTTCAATAGAGGCTAAAGGTCAAAAGTCGCTGTCCTGTCCAATGCTGCAGTAATAAATAAACACTAGTCATAAATCACCTCTCATATCAGTCACTCAGACACGCTATCCAAACACCCTAACAACTGACTCGTAATGAAGACATAATGACGTCCTGGACGAACGTGCATACTCCATTGAAAAGGCCCATTCTGTTTTTAGTTTGCCTTGACTATATTTAGTCTCAGGTTATACCCATACATACAGGTAATAATAATAACTGGTAGTTATTAATGTGTGTTATTAATACCTTCAATGAAATATCAAAATCATGTGTCTGAATTAATGAAAATCATAACTGGAATTAATTAAGATAAATAACAGATGAATGTAGAGTTTTAAGTTCTTTTGGAATGGCATGGAACTGTGTCTTCTTTGTGCAGAGCAATGGTGTTATTTTCTATTTGAGTAAGTTTAAAAGAATGGAAATGGCCATCTAATAGCAGGGTTTTAAATGAATGTCTTATAATTCATTGCCATAATTTAAATACCAGACCAATAATAATACTAATAGTAATGATAATAATAATAATATAACTGTTATTATAACCAATAATAATACGAATAGTCCCTCCTTTCTTTTTGAGTTTTTCCTCGTTTAGTCATGGCGCTACTTGGTAGCTAAGCTGGGAGGGTGTGGGTTAGCATGCACTCCCGCCTGATAGAGAGTCCCTGGACAGGTCAACACGCTTTGAGAAGAAGGGTACCTGCCAACGCTGCTACGTCAGCAAACATGCAGATGGGGCAGGGGTGAGGGAAGCCATCCAGACAGACCGAGGCCAATTATGCCCTCCAGTGATAATTATTTGGCATCACCGGGCAGCCGAGCTGGTGATTATAGGCTTGTGCCAGTTGTCAATGAGTACTTTATTGGCTGCAAACATATCATGCACTCCTATCAAAATGTTCTGCTATTCAGTCTTAGAGTGTGCATGATTAATCTAGACGTGTCCATCTAACAAGTAAACTTGGTTCGAAAACATCTTGAGTGTTTGTTCTTTACGCTCAGTCGGCTTGTACGTAATTACACACAAACACACACAAACACAGTTTCAGAAGAGGTCAGGCAGTTCTGGTCAGCGAGGTTACAAGAAAGGTGAAAGAGAATACTTGTTGACAGCCTTGCTTGACCGCACAACCACACAAACACACACACACACACACACAGCGCTGATCTTGACTCCTGCCTATTGCTCCACACTGGAATCATACCAAACTTGCTCAATCACCCATTTAGAAATGAAGCTAACCTTCACACCCATGGTCCGTCTGTCTGTCCATCTCTTTCTCACACAAGCACAGCTCTGTGCAGTGCTTCGGCAGCCACAGGCTGAGTAGTGTGTGGCAGCCTGTGGCAATGCCAGACTGGTGGGCACCATGCCTGCTGTCTCTTCAGGGAACAGAGCCATGCCAGAGCTGTTTAGCCAAGTTGCCCTCTTGTACTAACTTACACAAACACCATTAGTGACCTTCATAACTCCTCTCACTGAGTTTATGACCAAACCCTTTAATAATCCAGGCCCATGGCAGATACAACCCAGAATTAGCGTCATCACCTGTGGCCAAAGCAATGAGTAAAGACACATGACACATCCATGCCATGTTTAAAAAGAAAACTCCACAGGAAAAATTACCACAGCTCATCAACTGTCCCAGTCAGAGTGCAGACCTAACACCTGAATCACACTTAGACACTGGGGGAGGCAACATTAGGTATGGACTTTTTTAACCATTTGTGTGGCTGTAATATTTTGAATATTTCAGCTGTAGTTTAATTAATATTGCATAAAAATTGCACAAAATTTGTGTGTGTGTGTGTGTGTGTGTGTGTGTGTGTGTGTGTGTGTGTGTGTGTGTGTGTGTGCGAGCGCGAGAGAAAAAGAGAGAGAGAGAAAGAGAGAGAGAAAAAGAGAGAGAGCGAGAGTATATACACCTTTTT
>JBBPCX010066981.1:0-13802 GCA_037974365.1 Hydrocynus forskahlii | reverse complement strand
TATATATCTATGTGTGTGTGTGTGTGTGTGTGTGTGTGTATGTCTATGTATGATATATGTACAGGTACACACTGGACTACCCTCAGGTGCCTGGTAGCAACAAACATTGACAGAAACAGTAATAATGCACCAGAAGAAATTGCACATTGCACACAGTAATATTAAAACAAAACATGGGAGGAACCAACTAAAACTAAAACAATCTGTGAAAGAAATTACAATACAAATAAAATGAAACCTCAATACTACAAAAAAACTAAAATGAAACGCAATTGCAGGTAAAATCAACTTTGTTTTCCTTGTTGTTTCGCTTTCCCCCCCAACTTCCACTGTGTCCTGTTCTGTTTGACTCCTGGACTTAATGGGACGGTTCCTAAAGGCAGTAGTATGGCGGCTGCTGTGGCAGCTGCAAAAGATCATGGTTGAGGTGGGATTTATGATGGCCGAGGTTCCTGGCAGAAATCTTCACAGCCTGGTATTTTTGGGCAAATCTTGAAAGTGACTTCATAGCAGATAAAAGTGAATACGTCATAAGGAAGAGTGATGGGTACATTTGTGGGATACAGCTAAAAGGGAAACATCCCACTAATCTGAAAGTTCACCTCAGAAGCTCTCACAGAGAATCGCATGAAAAGTTCCAGGAGTCGAGCAAAGAGCAGCAGGCTCACGGCTACACACCCAGACCTCCACAAACACAGACCACGTAAAGTTTTGCTTTGTATTGATTTAGCACCAGGTGCTAATGACCGTACCTTTAATAAACAATGATTTTGTAAGTCATATTTTCATTATGCATTCTTTCATCAAGATCAGGAAATCAGCACTCATAATATGCAAATAAATAATACGAAGACGAAATAAAATGAAACTAAAATGAGCAAATTACTCAAAATAAAAATGTAACTAAAAGTACTGAAGGTACTTGATAAACCAACTATAACTAAACTGAAATAAAAAAAAACTGAATTTTAAAATTTAAAAAACTATGGTTGGGGCTTATCCCAGCGCTCATAGAGAAACACGCTGTCCATCACAGGGCAGACACACAAACACCTAGGGGCTATTCTAGCGTCTCCAATTCATCAGATGGGTATGTCCTTGGACAGCGAGAGAAAAACGGAGGAAACCAACACAGAAAGGATGCCTGGCTGGGAATTGAACCCAGGGCCTTCTTGCTGTGAGGTTACAGCACTGCCCACTGCATCACCATGCAGTCTCAGAAGAACATATCTCCCTTCTGACTGGGTAGAATTGCACAGATCTCTGTCTCTGCTCATTTGCATAAAGTTGAGCTTCACTGAACTTTTTTGTCTATATGGTGAGCTTGGTGTCAAGCCTCTACTGAACACAAAAATCGTGTAAGCACAGGGTTAATCTGAGCTATTCATGGTAATCAGGACACCTCTGAGACTTCCCGTCAAATCTATTATAAATGACATTATAGTACCTCTGCAGGTAAAAATAGTCCAGCTCAAACAGTTGAGTCATACTGGAGATGGCATCATGCCCATTTAAGGAACTTCTTGTCTGTGTGTCTGTGGGAAAAATGAATGGCGTTTCTGGTGAAAACTGAGTGGGACATCTTCGTTTTACTAAAGGGTGCAAAAGTTGCAATTTCCCATAGAGTAAAAATTACCCGGAACTCCTAATTTGGGCATGGTGTTGCCTACAAAGTGATGCCAGACTTCAGAGGCCTCTAGTGCTTAAAAGCAATGGAAAGAGCTTGTGAAGACCTTCCGTCTCTCATCTCAGGACATCAGTATGGCACTCAGACGTCCCAGTGGCTGTCAGTGTGCTAATGGCTTCCACATGTTCCTCTTCCCCACTACACCACATAACAAGAGCACGGGACAGCAGTGATGGTGACACACTGGGAACAGTTACCATTTCAATACATTTGCACTTGTCTGCTGAAAGCGCTGTGTGCGCACGCATATCTCCTTCAGCTTTTGAACCCAAACACTTTGTGTTGGTGCCGGACATAACTTCTCTGACCATTTCCCGCAAGGGTTTCATGAAAAAAACAGTCTTGAGATGATTCTTGGAAAGATTGCAATCTGTTCGTGCAAGAAGTGTAGCATCATTAGAAGTTTGAATTCTGCTTTACACAAGAAACATGCACGTGTAGGCTTCTGCTGTAGACCTTTTCCATATACAATTCCATTGACTGGACAGCTTCATTTCCTTCATTTACTGATGTCCCAAAGGATAAAGCTGGCCAGGAACCGCAACTGTAATAGGAAAACATCCATTTGCAGCAAAATGGAAAATAACCATAGATGAAGCTGGATAAAGTTCTTCAGTTTTGCCTTGGAACTGAGGCTGATGTGCATGCAAGCTACGTGCTTAAATCATCATAGATGACGCAAATCTTACGAAGGCGTTGATCTCAAATGGACGTATGTTTGTTTTTGGCACTGTAGGACATACTGTTATCTGAGAAATGGTCAAAAATGTCAACAAAGGCTTCAAGATGGCTGCAACTGTTAGCTACACAATGTAATTTTGTCCATTTTATAGATCTGTACGTCAGAAACCAGCAAGTTTATTTGGTTTGAGGTAAGTGCGTGAATATTTAGGTAATTAGCATGATGGCAAGTGTATATAAGGTACGTTGTTCGTCAGCTACATTAGTATCATTAGTATCATTAGTATCATGCATTAGCTTACAGTTTAGTGTAGATGTCCATCAGTTCTCAGCACAGCTTTGGCCTTGGAGCTTTGGACAGGATGTTTGGTGACAATTTGCTATGCTAGAATGTGACTCAGCAGAGTCACACTTGTATTGTATGGTTATGAACTGTAGATAATAGATGGATGGCAGAAGCTGGGGTGTGATTCATATCTCAGTGTGTAATGTGTGCTTCCTTCCTACGCTCAGGCTGGTGTTAGCTCATTGCTCCAGTCCCTAGGGGCCCATGTCCCAGGACTGTGGTTGTCCCATCTGAATGAATCAAAACCAGTAAACAGCACCAATTGCACCCCTCCCCTGGTGGTTTTTCTGGCTTTTTTAGGGCCACTTCCTCCCAGGCAGGCTGCGCCCTCGGCCCACGGCCCCGCCCCCCCTCCACTAGACAACAGTGCTATTTCAGAACATCGTAATTATACACGTATGAAGTTCTGCAGGAGAAGCAGGACTACTCCCATGTCACTGTCAACCTGTGTGTGCATTTGTGTGGGGTCGTGCTAGTGCATGGTTAGGAAGTTGGGCCAATTGCAGGTTTCAGTTCACACACACTCTTGCTGTGTCTCAGGAGGTGTAGCTCATTCAGATTCTCACATGATGATCTCCAAGCGCCTGCTGTATTTATTTTCATTTGATGGGTCGGCCCCTAATCCAGCAAGGCACTGGGGAGAAGCCTTTGCTGCAGACTTAGCTTTTTCTTTTGCCAAGTTTTGTTGTTTACAAAAAGAAAACTTGCATCTGATACAAGCTTTGCTGGCTGAGAAGACGGGATGAGTTTAGCATATTAATTAATAAAGAGTTTTTATGTTGCCCAGGGGTTTATGTTGCCCTGAGGTTTATGTGTAAAAGAACCTCATGCTGTTTGAGCACAATATTCTCTCTTATTTTTGTAGAATAATAGACATTGTCCTTCAATATTTGATTGTTTTCGAACATTTTATGACTTAAGAGTTCTAGAGCAACTGACATCCAACCCCCGAAAAATAACATTTACACACATGCGGTAAAAGTGAGAAAGTTTGATGAAAGTCAAATGTACACATTGCCATCGACTGCATATACAGTCCGTCAGCCAAGGCATTGCCAAAGTCTTGTATCTTTATTACAGTTTAATTTCACTTTATCTAACTTACATTTTCCTTTGTACTGTAACTCAGTGATTATCCTTTCCTAGCTAACATCAAACACAGGCTTGGTACAGGGACTTGGGACCCCATTCTTAAGAAGCAGAGAAACTTCTATATTTGACAATATGGGGGTCATGTCTTATGGCTAATAACATGGCAAGCTTAGCTCTAAAGATCTTCAGAAGAATTTGGTGGCAAAGCCAGAAAACAGAAAGTGAGGTCATAACTCCCCATAACTCACCATTTGATGTATCAAAACTGGACTTGATAGGGGGGCTCGGGCTCCGTTCAGACGAATCACTAAAAATTCAATGTCATTTGACCACTAGGGGTGGGGGGCACTGCCAGTTGAAATTCACGGCATGCGTTTGTCATGATCAAAACAAGTTGCCATGGCAACTCTGCCCAATGTAGTGCTTGGACCCATCATTGCAGCATGCAGCTATATCTATTATTATAATTGATGGTGGTGGTGACGGTGTTATCAGTGTTGTTGCTGCTGTTATTGTTATTTGTATTATTATTATTTTCAATATTATATCTCTGGCTGATGGCCTGTTTGTTCTTAGCAGTCTGCATGTGTATTGCTGGGTGTGTATTCTGTGTCTCTTGTGTGCCATTTTATCAGCAGCTCTATCATTTCACTCAGGAATAGAAACAAACCTAAATACAGTACATAACTGGGCTGGACGGACATACGCCCACACACATCTCGCGCACGCCCTTTTCGCGCACTCTCTCTCGTGCGCTCTCTCTCTCTCTCTCTCTCTCTCTCTCTCTCTCTCTACTGTCTCTCACCATCTCCAGCAGACTGTTGTTCAAACACTTTAGGTGCTGATGAGTGCAGTGAAGTGTCAAATTTACATTTTCCTCTTTTACATTTACCTTTTTACTTTAAAAATGAAGCTATGAGCCTAACATTACAATCAAATACTATTCAGTAGACACCCAAACCTTTTCTGCATCCCACATCCCCAGACCAATGAGAGTATTTTGAAGTTGAAGAGGAAACTTTGGTTTACCATGTTTGTTCCTGCTGTGTTTCCCTTGGATGGATCTAAATAAATGAAAAAGGAGTGACATTTGTATAGGAGCTGCTGCAGGTGCCTTCAGAACTGCAGAGGTCTCTTTCAGGTGACTCACTTACCATCTGCACCATATCATACTACAGTTTCACTACAAAGTCAGAAACCTAACTGATAGTTTTATTATGATTATTTTGCAATGGTTGTGGTTTACATTATAAAACATTATGGACATGATTAAAACAAAAACTTCAAAACGTATCTCATCATAGCAATAAAATAACTACTACATCACGATCCAGTCATTTTACTCAAGATACCATAGAACTTTTATTATGTATAGGTGGTACTGATATAAATCATTGGATTTGCAAGATAAGAGAAACGTGTGACTATCAACCCTCTGTACCTTTACATACATAGAAACATACATATATATATATATATATATATATATATATATATATATAATGTCTAAATATAGTTTATAAACATATGTACTGTTTATAATGTAGTGTATAAACATTTGTACTGTTTCTCACAGTGCGTTATATGTTATTACCTGCAATTCTATGTCTAATTGCTTAACAAAATCATTGCGGTCGGAACAATACCCTGTATCCTCATTGTGTCTTTAGTTTTTCTCCTCAGTAAATATATGATTTTGTTTTGATATTTGACCACTCTGACCACTGATAATGAATGTTTAATATTTTAAGCCCTACTACATTACTTTGTTGGGTTAAACTCTGCTGTACTTCTCTTTTGGCCTGCTTCTTTTGGTGTGGCAGTCTGGAATGGTGGATATTTATGTCTAGTCGATCACGGACTAGTCTCTAGCCAGGAGAAATTGCATCCTATAGCACCCTGTTTTTAACCCACACTGGGCCAGAAAATAGCACGAGTGTACCTTTGCCAGAAGTGTAGTGAATGTGTTTTTAGTGAAACTAAAGCTTCAGTAGACAGTCAGCAATTACAATGTCTGTCGTTATCCTTTATGTTCAGGCAGATGGATCCAGGAAAGCAAAATCTTTATTGAAAACAAACACAATCTGTCCACTGTTCACACTAACAGAATACATTTTATGATGAATGCACTAATAGAAATGACCCATAATAGGGGCTCCTGAGTGGTGCTACTGTGTTCGCCCTATCTTTAGGAGATTATGAGTTCAGTCTCTGTTGCCAAGAGTCCAAAAGTGCACAAGAGGTTTGCCGTCTCTGGTGGGTAGGATGATGCTAGTCAACGGTGTCTGTAAACTGATGTAACACAATTAGCATGTAGTGTTCTCCTCCAAGCGTGTTGAGCTGCCTAATACAACTGCATTAGGTTGCATGAGGTTCAAAAAGATACACTCCACAATTAAGGAATGATGAGGCAGTCCTAGCTTGTGGATGGAACTGAACGTGACTTAATAGTGGGTAAAAAAAAAATCCCCGCCCCTACAAAAAATGTCCCAATCCGTTGAGATGTCCCATCATTAGATAAGAAGGCTTTTGCTTTTTCTGTAAATTTACCTTTTTGGAAACACAAAGTGACCTGTGTGTCTCTCTTTTTCTTTTCTCTCTCCTCTACAAAAATAGTGTACAGTAACCCCCCGCTTTAACACGGATCAGCCATTTCAGTCCATCGCTGATTTTCGAACCTCCCACCTCTGAGTACAGCTGACTGTGACGTCTGAGCCTCTTCCGCCACACCCCCTCGTCCTCGTGCTGGTTGTTTATGTTGTGCAGCGGTTACAAAGGCAATCTAAAACCTGAACAGAATGAACCTCTGCTGCTCAGTGCTGCCCCAAACATAAACAACCAGCACAAGGATTAAGGGGCCGTAGCGGAAGAGGCTCGGACGTCACAGTCAGCTGTCCTCAGAGGTGGGAGGTTTGAAAGTAGCCAATCCAAGAATGTTATTTATTTCTCCTTGCTGCTGATTGGCTGCTGCCCTGTGATGTTGCAGTTCTTCCCTGTATTTTTATTACTGTATTTACTCTGCTTATACTGAAGAAAACGACAGTGCATACCAAAGAAAATCCCCATGCTTGAATTACAGTACAGTCTATACAGGGGTAACATTGGTATTTACATTCTAGCACTGTGGGAGTTCAGTGTAAACTGTACAGTACAAATACAGGTTTACCTTTGCATTTTCTTTAAGGGTAATGTATTAAACTGAGGTTAAACTGAAATTAAAGCGTTTTGGGAGCATATCTGGGGGCATATTTAGGGTTTACACAATAAAAATTGGCATTTTTTTTACCACATCACAACAACGCAGTTTTTCACTAAATGTGGGATTACTGTATTATTATGCAGTGACGGTTGTCCTACTTGCTTTCTTAAAATCACCCTCATTCATAGACAGCAACACTCATTAACTGGTGTTTATCTGTGGGTAAAGTAGGTGTATCCCCACCCGGCACAAAGTCTGAGGACAGTCTGCGTTCTGTGGGAAGCCCCAGCTGTTTGAAGTCTGTCGTGTGAGACAGAGCTGCAGGTTAGAATCATCATTACAGAGAAAGGAGGTGAGGTAAACACCCACGTCATTAGATATTACAGCATGATAATGTTAGAGGGAAAACTGCTGATAGTACAAAAAAACATGTGAGAAGTGAAACTCACACTGTAGCACAACCTGATGGCCCATTGAATTCATTTCATTTATTTTAGTCTATAAATAGAGACTTGGGGGCAGTCTTGGATGTTTGCTCAGGCTGAGTAATGACGCTTTTTCTTTGCTCTGTGTGTGTGTGTGTGTGTGTGTGCGTGCGTGCGTGTGTCTAGGCCTGAACTGATCCTGGTGTAATGACACACTGTCAGGCTGTTGCTCTCTGTGCTGCTGTAAACAGAGCAGCCACAGCACAGGGCTGAGTGCAGGAATGTGTCAGAGTCTCTGTCTAACTCATTTCATCTTCCTTTTCTTTCCCCATCTTTTCCTGTGTCTTTTATTTCACAGGACTTCCTCCCCATATCTCAAAGTGAGTACTTCCGTCATGCACAAGCCACTTTTAGTTCAAGTAGTGGTTTCAACCTGAAAAACACCATGACTTATAGTCTTCTGCCTAGTGCACCCTCTACATTCAAATGTCTTTTGACTCTGTACTTATAAATATGATTTTAAAGTAGGTATTCATTAATATTCATAATGCATGCATTCATAATATACCAGTGCCGCAGATATTCTCACCTGGTGTAATTATAAAAAATGTTGCCAAGTTTGAATTATGTGTGTAGCGTGTAAATTTGATGTAGAAATGTGTATTTAAATAACAAAAATCAAAGTATCTGCATTAACTATGACTGTAAATGTTGGGTTTACTTTAAAACCCTATAAATGTGATACATTTACACATATTGATTTGAACCTAAGAAAGCCATTACATTCAATTTCCTTCAAATTTAGAGTTAGAAATACACTGAACAGCCACAACATTAAAACCACTGACAGGTAAAGTGAATATAATTGATTATCTTGTTAAAACGACACCGGTCATGAGGTGAGATATATTATGGAGCAAGTTAACAGTCTGTTCTTGAAGTTGATGTGTTTGAAGTATGAAAAGTGGAATAGTGGAAGGACCTGAGTGACTTTGACAGGGACCGAATTGTGATGGCCAGACAACTGGGTCACAGCATCTCCAAAACTTCAGGTCTCATGTGCGGGTTCCTGGTATGCAGTAATCAGTACCTACCAGAACTGATATGAGGAAGGACAACCAGTGAACAGGAGACAGGGTCATAGACGCCCAAGGCTCACTGATGCAAATGGTTAATGAAGGCTAGCCCGTCTGGTCCAATCCCACAGAAGAGCTACTGTAGCACAAATTGCTGAAAATGTTATTGTTGGTTTTAAAGAAAAGGTGTCAGAACACATAGATCTTCACAGTTTGCTGCATCTGCATGCCAGCAGATTGGTCAGAGTGGCCAAGCTGACCCCTGTCCACTGCCAAAAGTCTCTACAGTTGGCATGTAAGCATCAGAAGTGGACAGTGGAGCAATGAAAGAAAGTGGCCTGATCTGATGTTTTCGTTTACATCTTGTAGATGAGTGGTGAGATGGCGCTATGGGAATTTCATGATGAACAAACAACTGTAAATGGTCCAAAATGGTCCAAATGATCCAAAAATCTTTTACATTACTTACATCAAGTAGGTGTTTATTGTTATTTCAACCATATACACAGTGTACATACAGTCAGATACGCTTTTTTGCATGTCCTGTTGTCGTGGAGAACTGGAACAAGTCTGAAACTTTTTCTAAGTCCAAAAAATCAAACGGAGTCAGAAAGATGTGGCATTGCTGTTTTATTCAAAGATTACAGCCGTGGCCCGTGGGAGCGGCCTCCTTGCTCGCTCGCCCACACCCCTCGCCACCGAGAGTTCTTATAGGCCTCAAAATTCAACACCCACTTTTCTAATACATCCCACTGATCGATTTTTTACCAATAAAGTATCACCTGATTTGATTAATTCCACCTTTCTTTGTTTCCACCAATAAAGTTCAATCACCGTATCAGTTTAGCTCCGTCTTTCTTTGTTTCTACCTATAAAATTTTCTCACTTGATTTGCTCAACTCCACCTCCTCGTTTGAACCAGTAATTGCAGGATTAGTTGTCTCTAATTAATTTTCAGTCAACACCTCCAGTCTGCCTTTTAGGCAATTAAATTTCATTACCTAATTTGCTTAACTCCACCTCTTGGCACCTCCAGTCTGGACACCTGCATGTCTAATCTGGCCTTCAAGGTCATCTTACACAGTGAGGCATTGTTTCATCTTCACCTTAACGGACCTTTCCCCCCCTTCCAGCTTCTGAGGGAGTCAGATTACTGAGCTTGAACTGTATTGTACAGACATTGGACAGACAGGAGTTTAAACATAATTTTTACGTTAAAACCCATATAACTATGCCAAGCCAATCACTGTCAATCAGTAAAAATACCCCTTCACTGTGAAGTTACAGTTTATGTGATGATGTATTGCGATGCTATACATTTCAACAGTATAGCAAAGCAAAGGTAAAACCTATAAATACATAAAATAGAAACAAAACCTAAAATACACAAACACCACCCTACAACAAGCAGATAAAGATCTATGCTACATTCAACATGTTTCA
Source organism: Hydrocynus forskahlii (assembly GCA_037974365.1). NCBI lineage: Eukaryota > Metazoa > Chordata > Actinopteri > Characiformes > Alestidae > Hydrocynus > Hydrocynus forskahlii. Next base: position 3,853 of record JBBPCX010066981.1, on the reverse strand, counting down.
TTTTAAAGATGGAGAAGCCTATAGTGTAGAGCAGGGGTTCTCAAATTTTATATTCAAAGGTCCAAATCTAATTTCTAGATTAGGTCAAAGGTCCGGGACGACGAGTGATAAGCAACTCCCTTTTATAAAATTTGCTTACAACATACAACCAAAAGAAATGGTGCTGTTTGTCTGTAATTGTTTGCTTGTGAACCGAATCCACTCTCACTTTTGACAGTAAAGTGTAATATGAAAAGATGTAACAATAACCTTGATTAACTTTATTACTTTAATGCCTCAACAAATAAAGTGGCGACGGGACATAACACCTCCTTCTCCGGTGACTCTTATAATGACGCAGGTATTTCTCTCACTCGTACTCGCGGGACTCCACGTGAATGCCCGTTAGCCTTAGCGGACTTGCTAATGTGGATGTGAAGCCTGAGAATTGAAGCACATCAACGTTGCGTCATATGTGCAGCGACTGACAATGTTGCTTTGGTTAATCTCATACACTTAAAAACATACACATTGAAACAAACACTTAATTGCATTGCGTCAGTGCATTCCTAGTATGATGTGTGGACTGGGTCCGGAATGACTTGCAGTGAATGACTTTTGCAGACATTGCTGGTGTTTAGTATATACTGTAAGCACATAGTACATGTTGCCCAAACTGAGGCATACATAGTGTATATTTCTGTCTTTCTGTTTGTATGTGGAACTGGAACCCCCTCATCCTGTCTACCTGTCCCTCCCACTTTGGAAACACACACACACACTTCCGCTTCCCAGCCGGGGCCTCCTGCTCAGCTCAGATATAATGAGTTATGGGAAGCGTCTCGCAGAAAAGTGACCTCTATAAAAAGCGGCCCTTCGTCTGCACACAACCCAAAATTGCTTTGTGTATAAATACAAGATGCCACAACAGAGAGGGACTGGAATGTGAGAAACGGAGTGAGAGAGGGGAGTGGTCAGGACCCTCTGGGTCTCTCCACGACCTCCTTTGGTCATTATAGCATAGCTTCATCCAAAACAAAATAAATGGACTGTACTAAATGACCTGATGATATAGAACAGCCTAGTTAAGGTATATGTCAGGAAGCTACACCACCTTTCAAAAGTTTGGAGTCACTTGTTATATTATAAAATGAACACTATTCTACATACAATAATAAATTGAACCAATCTACATACCAACAGTTTTTTATGTTTCAAAATGTATCACCACATCCAAGTATGAGGTATTCTCAAAATGAGATGTATTCTTTTTTAAATAAAACTATTCTACAGCTTTATCAGTCATTTAGAATGACATTCAGGTTTAGTAATGATCCTTTCTGCTAATCCTGTTCTGATATATTTTTTTCATTACTGTGAGGACAAAACTTTGTTTTGTAAATGGTAACTTTAAGGGAGAAGGAAAAGGCATTCTTAGCTTTGAATGGAAATTAGTGGAATGAGAGGTTTGGGCCAGTCCTCTTGTTGTCATGAAAATTAAAAAACATGAAGAACAACCAGGTTTTATTCTGACACAGACAATTTGACAGAGACAATATGAAAGGCATGAAAATAATTTAATGATAAGGTACACCTCCACGAATAACTTATTCCAAACTCAGTGCACCTTTCAGTAAATCCATCCCCTTACTATGGACTGGTCAGTTGTAGCTTAGCAACTTTATCTAGGCCTGAACAGTTTTCAGACTGAAAGGAAATGTCCTTACATTGTGTGGGGTATTTTTAAAGCAGATACCTGATATCCTAGACGTTTGGGTGGGGAATAAAAAATGTCATCTATTCCGTAAACTACTAGGTTGCTAGAGACAACTAGACCCAACTTGACCCTGCCTGGCCCGGTCTGATTGCTACTAAATTAGAAACCTGACGAAATAGAGAAACTCAACAGCATTCATAAAAGTGCACAAAATACACTATATAAAAAGTCATCCGTTATAAAACAAACCAGAGCCCAACATTTATTTTCAGGCCCAAATCCAGCCCGAAACCTGATAACTTATTGTGTCCCTCTGAGCTCGCGTCAGCTAGCAGACAACTACTGAAGACACAAGTGGAGAAATCTTTGAATGATAGAATTTCTCACAATACTTTTGTACTTTTACTCAAAGTAAATATTTGGTAGGTGTCCTGGTAAAATAATTACACTCACAAACTGGATTTGTGTACATTGTCCATGACTTTATATGTCATGTACATAATCAACTACATTAGTGGTTGTGTAGTTAATAACTTGCATTTAATAATGTTTTCCATTTGTGGTTTGAGTTTGTTTCTGTTTTGATGTCAAACAGAGAGAACATGGCAGTAATGTGAAGAACATTGCATATCAAGTGTACAATAATGACTTTCCAGATTCAATCTTGATTAAAAAAAAAAAAAGCTCAGCTGCTTACAAACAAACTCCTGGGTAGAATGTAAAGAATCCATGCTTTTGGCACTGCTTTTCTTCTTGTTTCACAAACCAATGTGTGAGAAATAATGAATGGCAACATGCTTTTTATCCTTCAGCCTGGTGATGAATGCAGCTTCAACACATCATGTATCTTTTTCTTACTGATTTACAGAGACTATTTTTAGTCTAAAGGAAGGATTGAATGCAGGTCACGGTGAGAGAGTTTTGTCAAGGGATCTATCCTCGTTTTAAATCTTCACATACACACACACACACTCACACACACACACACACACACACACATACAGCACAGTTTGATGTGTCTGCACACCACCTCTCTCACTCCTGCTCTCTCACACACACATGCACTTCTCACCTAATAGGTCTAATTAGGCCTGCATCCCATTGTTCTTTCCCTCAGAGGAGCTGTCTGGGTTCTGCTGAACCTTCACATGTGATTAGCTCTGAGTGAGTGTGAACAGAGACCCTCATGACACCTGCACCCAGAACACACACTTAGATTACCAATCTGCTGTGATCTGACACACACACACACAAGCCTGGTCTCACGAGTTTTCATGAAGCCATCACAATATACAATCTATTAAAAAATGTGCTGCGACCACGTTTTAGGCCTTTTTTTCGTGCTAGGACAACGCTTCACTACCTTATGTGTTTTAATGCGCAGTGCCAAAGCCCTAAAGCGTGATTGCAGCACATATTTTGATTACATTGTATATCGTGATGGCTGCACAAAAAGTCGTGGGATCGGGTTACACACACACACACACACAAACACACGCACACATTTACAAGTAGGAGAGAGAAGGAACCATTTTTGCACTCCTTCTTGCAGAAGCTTTCCTCGTATTACCAATGAGCTGAGCTTTTAAATGTATTAGTAGCGTTTCTAAAATCTGTTTTGTAGTGGTTCTTAATGGTTCTTGGTTTTAATTCTAATGTAAAGAAACAAATTGTCATGGTCCAAACAAAGCCATGTATCTCCAAAATTGTCATCTTGGGCAAAAATGGCAAAAAAGTTCTTGACAGTCAATGTTTATTTATGTGTCTCTGAATCATTTTAGACCACTTCTGCTTGTTCATTTTTCATAAAGTGTGTTCACAACTGAAAGAATAGCTGCTGAGCTCAATTCATGTTGACTCTTTACTGTACCAACTTTGGTAGCCACAGATGGCCAATCTGCCCAACAGTGACTACGCTGTAAGGAATTCTATTGTTAGTTTTCTCCATAGAGACTCCGTTTCTCACCCTCCGGGTCGACCAGAGAAGGATGGATTCCCCTTTTGAGTCTTGGTTCCTCCTGAGCTTTCTTCCTCCATCTTTAGGGAGTTTTACTCGCCTTTGCCGCCATTGGCTTGCTCACTGTGACGGCCACCTCGTCCCCGTCACGTAGAACCCGTTCCCCGTCTCCTGAATATTAGTTTTCCCTTCGTCCCCAT
>JBBPCX010066980.1:0-13804 GCA_037974365.1 Hydrocynus forskahlii | reverse complement strand
GTACTCGTTTTCCAAAAAAGTGGTATCGATGCATCCCTAAAGTAAAACAAAGTCGGGCAGCTTACTGTCCCTGTCACTATAAATCCTTCAGCCCCCCAGTGGACTGTGGACAAATTTCCAGTCCAATTAATGTCATGTAATAAATAACTGCATCAGCAGAACCATGCTGGACACACGACCGTGTCGACACACACAAATGCATTTACACTGCGTTACTACTCACACGATCCAAACCCCAGAAATGGTGCAGACAGGGAGACTGGCAGGTAGAAGCACCCAAAGCGACATTCTCAAAAAGAAAGAAAACAGTAGCAATGACAGATAAATAAAAAGGAGTTCCTCTCCTCATCTCATGGCATTGCAGACCAAATCAGCATCAGGTGTGTTCCAGCTCTGCCCTGGAGGTCAAACAGCAGCAAAACAGAGTCACTGTAAAAACTAGAGGTCCAACTGACCCAACAAGCAGGTTACATCCATACAAATAACCATCACGAACCCTCTCAGATGTCTTCAGAAACTCTCAGTAGTTACTGTGTCCCGTATGGCTCCTCCTGCCTGAGCCAGATGTTGTTTTAACCCCCACCCATTTGCCAAGAGGTTTATCTAGTGTCACATTTCAAAAGAGCCGGTTTACTCATTATGATAATTACCAATGCTGGGAAAAGGGTTTATATCTCAACGCTTCTCCAAACACGGCAGCTTCCAAAGGCCAACCTCAAGCTAAACAGAAGGAAAATCTATGAATGACAAAATGTTTCAGTCAGTGTACCAGAAACAAGGGAGAGATCAGTTTACAGTGTTTCCACATTTAAACAGATAAAAAAGTTCCAGTGTTGCACGGCTCCACTTTCAGAGTAACTGTCTCACTGCGAGCGAAATCACTGACAGGTCCGCACATTCAGACTGTGTCTAAAGTGCTAAAAAAGCTTTAGACCTTTATTATTTGTATAATGAAAAAAACACAAACGATCCATTATAATTTTGTGTCTGTGTTCTAACTGCCTAAGACTTTTATTCAGAACTGCATATAAGTGACATTGTCCTGTTGCTGTTATCCTTAATGCTTTTTTTGCACAATTATTTGTGTACACCGATATTTTTATTTGTTGCACAGCTAAAACACAGTACGTTATAATACTGTAATCACTCACATTAGTGCTGCTCTGGACTGTCCTGTCACTCCATGGTCCTGGAGGAACACTGTGGTCCTGAAGGAACGTTGTGGTCCTGGATGAACAGTCTGATTCCACTACATACTGTGTAGAAGGTTGAAATGACAAACACCTACTTGACTTGATAAGAAAGAGCTCTGTGGGATGACATCAGCACATGATTTATAAGATACACATTTTTGTTATCGTTAACTGCTAAACATGTACTTACCACTTAAAGAAATTCACATTTACTCATAAAGCAGCCCAATCTTCACTAGAGATCAGCTGCAGGTCTGTGAAGAAAAGTGTTCTGCAAACTTTCAACACCAGGCGGCAGCAGTTACACACTGACAAACTCATTTATTCAACAAACTGTACCTGTTACAGCATTAAGTTGGGGTGGGTGGGGTACTTTGCTGTGGTGCATTAAATAATCCGTTACATTAATACAGTGAAAACATTTTTTATTCATTGTTTCTTCTATTTTCAATACAGTCATCCAATTACAGCATTGGTTTCCAACTCTGGTCCTGAAAAACACCCTGCTCTACAAAATTCTTCTTTTTTTAAAAAATCTTTCCAACGCACCTTACCTGCCTAAATAACGAACAAGCCTTTCCTGTGGAATTACACTAAATAACTCCCCGGTATCAAGATATTACAGTAAATAGCATTTTTTGATTTAATAGCATTTTGATTTTTACTGTAACACAGAAACATCTGATCTGAAGGAAGTTGGGCCATGAGAAACAGAAACGCCAGCCCTGAGCTAACACTTCTGTACATTTACGAGTGCAGAAAAACCGACCCTCCTCATTGGCTTTGCCCAGCATCATTTTAAAGCATTTTAAAAAGAAATCGTTAGGACCAATATATATGACGTTTGTTCTCTGTGGTGGATTCTCAGTTGCTCTTCTAGGATGCCAGCTATGCTGCATCAGATGCAAGTCGTTATATGTGACATAAAGACACTGAAGAATCATAAACAAAAAAGCCTGCATAAAGGGGCTCAGTGAACCTGCACTGGAATGTGTGCAGATGGACTAGGGTGCTTCCGTCAGCGAGGACACTGTAGAAGGACAGTGTGCCAGCCGGCCAGTCCAGATATACACCTACTCTGTTGCTGCGAGAGCGCGGGGCAGGTATGAACGTCTTCTTGTCATTGTGGTGGACGGAGTATTTGTGTTTCGACTCATAGTAGTACAGACCCCAGGATGTTTCATTACTCCCAAAGTCAAAACTAACACGTCTGTGTCTAGGGGTTTTTCTATATGCCACCGCTACACCAGCTCTCCAGCCCTTCCACTCAGCCTCCCAGTAACAGCGCTGGGACAGACTCTCTCTGCACAGCACCTGTGGGGAGTTAAACCTCTCTGGATGATCTGGATAGGCCTGCTCCGTCTCACTTTCCCACCCAAACGTCACCTTCCTGTTCTCCTCGCTCAGGATCAGTCCTTTCTTTACTGTGTTTGGATCCAGAGTGAGCTTGACGGCATCTGCATGCAAGCAGAAAAGTCAAACGCAGAGTTTCGCCGCAAACACAGTGCATGCATGTATGCGCATGTTGGAGTAAAAACTTACATTTTCTTACTCCTGGTTTGATTGTGGACACTCCTCCATAGTCCAAGCTAATTCATGCAAACACATTAGATTTAAAAGTAAGTGAATGATACTTGGCTACTATATAAGACACACATGCATACACAAATTATTCCATGTACCAATACATACCTCAGTTTGTCCAGCTTGCAGGCTGGGTCCTTCACTTTAGCACAGAGCAGCTCCCTTCCTAAATCTCCTGGGTGGTTGTAGCTCAGATCCAGTTCTCTCAGGTGAAGTGGGTTTGAACTCAGAGCTGAAGCCAGAGAAGCACAGCCTTCCTCTGTGACCAAGCAACCAGACAACCTGCAAAATGCAAAGGGGAACCTGAGCAAGACTGCTAGAAAGACAACGCAAAAAATAAATATTTTTGTTACAAAAATACAAATAGCTATACAGCCCTACTAACACTTTACTATACTTTACTAATACTGTCCTAAGGCTGTGAGTAACTCCAGATTATCCTGTAGCATCAAACTTCCAAACTCATAAGAGCAGAATTAATTAAAATTAGTTTTAGACTATTTAACTGGCTCATTTATTCTGCTGTCTCAGTTACATTTGTCATGATTGTAAATATTGATAAAAAGAAAGCGAACTAATTGTTTTTACACTGCTTGTTAGCTCAACTAATGATTAATACTAAGTTAATACCTAAGAGACATAAAATTCAGTGTTGTTCAGTACGCATACACCCCCACAAATGTCTACAACTGCACATCACTTTATCCTCAGTCAATAGCCAAAACAATTAACATTAGCTACCTAGCTAGCTCACCTTACTCTAGTAAGCTCTTATTGAAGTCCTAACTCTAACACAGCTACACATATTGTACACAATCTTTTGTACATACAATTTTATACACTGTAGATTAAATTTTTATATTATATTCTTTTCCCGCAATGTAACTGATCGCAATGAGCTGAAATAATCAAGGTTAGCATTTTGTAATAGTAATGACCGGCCTAGTTTCAGAGGAAGAGTCAGAGAAATAATATTTCCCACTCAGCAATACTACATAAAATTAAAAACATAATCTAGAAGTCTTAAAAACTAACCTCAACGTCTTCAGTTGACAGTGTGGACTTTTCAGTCCATCAGAAAGAATTTTGACTCCTGAGTCCAGCAGGTCGTTCTGACTCAGATCAAGTTCTTTCAAGGTTGAATTTGCAGATTGCAGAGCTGAAATTGCACAGAACTAACCTAAAAAGAGAAAAAATCGCTACATTTAGTTTTATTAAACAAGTAGAGATAAGTGATCATTTCTACAAACAGGTCATGCTAACCTTACAGTCAGTTAACCACACCAGAGTTCCATACCATAAGTGAACACTTTTTCACTGTTTATATTCACATATCCAAATCCACCACAAAAATCACAGCTCAAGAATGCAAACAGTGTTTCAGATGAAAGCTAGCCTGATTCTTCCCTTAATCAAAGTAATTATAATATGTAAACATCTCATCTTTGCAATCGGTCAGATTCTAGTCAAGCTGCTACAGTAAGATGAGCTTCAACTGTATGATGAACTGTTGGGGACAACTAGCAAAGATCCACAAGCATAAATCCATCCAATAATTATTCAAGGACAAACTAGTGTTTAAAGTTACTACAACAAGCCAGATCTGTGTTGTTCATGGTCCAATACTCAATGTTTAATTACTGTAGACTTCGACACAGGTATTTCCAACAAATAGCAGATCCTTTTAAGCTCTTCCATTTAGACTAAATTGCCAGTTTATTCCATCCTCCTATCTAGTAGTATGTTGCATCTGTTAAAATAAAGAAACCTGTACCTGAGTTGTCGCAGCCCTTTTTAGCAGGGCCAAAAGTTGGGAAGCCGACAAAGTATAAGCACGACCGTCTGTTTGTGCTGAAGATAAATTTCAGTGGGAGTTTTCTATGACACTAACAAATTTGTCTTTAACACTGTGAGAAATGTGAAGGTGATGGAGGACGTCACTAACAAGTTATCTGGGTTCGGTTCTCATCACACGGATAAAAAATCCAGAGAAAAAATTTAAACTCGACTAAATAAAAAAGAAAGTGACCCATTCTCTCATATGAGAAACACACCACAGGACAGTGTGAACAACACCATTTCACCAAGTGAAGCAGCGGGCAGGCAGGAACCATAAACTATGGGGAAAGGAACTGTGCTGCTGACGTGTCACAAACACTGTTACTAAGCTGAGATACAATGGAAAATCAAGGTGTGCTGCTAGTTAAAAGTCACATTTCTCCATAGTGCTCCCCTAGGTAAAATACCCAACATACACATTACATAAGTTGTTATGTCTTGGCACTGGCAGATACAGAACGTACATTAAAGCAACAGAACATCAACCCACAATTTCACATAATGGTGCATCATTTAAGATCACTGATTGTAAAATGATTTGTTTTAATAATCTAATTCTCTCACAAGCTCTGACCTCAGTATCTCCAGTTTACAGTGAGGACTCTTCAGACCAGCACAGAGCAGCTTCACTCCTGAATCCTGGATATCATTATAACTCAGATCCAGCTCCGTCAGGGTTGAGTTTGTTAACTGCAGAGCTGATGTGACTATGTCACAGTCTTGTTTTGTGAGACTGACATTTGTCAATCTGTAAGCACAATATTAAGGGCAAATATTACATTAAGGGCAAATGCTATACATTAAAAATACTGAAAATAATGAAACAGTGCTCTTCCCTTGGATTTTTAAATATTTTATAAATTGTAGAAACATCAAACCTTTTAACATGTTTCTAAATGTAACTAAATATAGAACTCACAATGCCTTTCTGCATTTCCTCACAAGAGGGATCAACCTCTTACGACCTGCTTCTGATGTGTTGCATTTCTTCAAGTCCAGTTCATCCAGTACTTGGTCAGACATCGTGTAAACATATTGTGTGCATTCCCATTGTGTGAGCTTTTTCTTAGTGTTCAACAAAGTCTTGACTTCTAGATGAAAATGGTCATCCTTCATTTCGAGGAAGCAGTTTAAGAAATTGGTCCATCTCTCAGGGCTGACTTTCTTCTGGCGTTTCTGTTTGACTCGCTTAATGGTCTCTTGGAACTCCTCTGTGACTCTGCATTTGTGTGGCAGTAAGTCATATAGGAGTTCCCAGTTGGACGTTTGTGAGATGCCAAAAAGAAAGCGGAGGAAGAGATCCAGGTGTCCAGTTGTGCTCTTCAAAGCTTTGTTCATTGCAGTTTCCATAAAATCATCCACAAATCTTCCAAACCTTTTCGAAATTTGAGTCTGGAACATTTTCATTACCTTATGATCCTTCCTCAGGCAGGTGTGAAATGCAAAAACAGCGGCCAAAAACTCTTGGAAGCTCAAATGCACAAAGCAGTAGACCTTCCTCTGGTAAAGCACAGATTCCTCCTTAAAGATCTGTGTGCACATTCCAGAATACACAGACATCTCAGTGACATCTATGCCGCATTCTCTTAGGTCTTCTTCATAGAACAGGACATTGCCCTTGAGAAGCTGCTTAAAAGCTAGTTCAGCAAGTTTCAGAATCATCTCATTTTCCTGTCTCTTCTTTGTCGTCTCATCTTTGTCGTGATACTTCAGCTTCTTTGTTTCTGTCTGAATGAGCATGAAGCGTATGTACATTTCAGTCAGAGTTGTTGGGATTTCTTCATTTGCATTTTGATGCAGTAGCTGCAGAATCACGGTGGCTGAAATCCAACAGAATATTGGTATGTGGCACATGATGTAGAGAGTCTTTGCTTTTCTTATCTGCATGAAGACTCTGTTTGCCTGATTCGGATCACTGATCCTCTTCTTGAAGTACTCCTCCTTCTGGGGGTCACTGAATCCCTGAATCTCTGTCACACGACTAACGTACTGAGGAGGGATCTGACTGGCTGCTGCCGGTCGGGAAGTGATCCAGATCAGAGCAGAGGGAAGCAGGTCTCCCCTGATGATGTTAGTCATCAACTCACCGACTGACGATTTCATGGTCACTTTACAAATCTTCTTACTCGAGGATAAGTTGGTGTTAAGTGGATTTCTGCTTTCATCCAGGCCATCCAAGATGAACATGATTTTGCACACATCATACATCCTTGGATCTAGTTCTTTGAGCTCAGGATGGAAGACACACAGAAGTCCATGAAGACTGTATTGAGCATCTTTAATCAAGTTCAGCTCCCTGAACGGAAGCACAAACATGAACTCAACATCCTGATTGGCTTCTCCTTCAGCCCAGTCAAGAACAAACTTTTGCACGGAGACTGTTTTTCCAATGCCAGCGATGCCCTTGGTGAGAACTGTTCTCATTTTATCATGCTCTCTTTCTGTTTCTTTTTCAGCACCTTGTAAGGGTCTAAAGATGTCGCTGTAGTTGATCGGGACGCCTTGAGTGCCCCCACTGAATGATTTCTCAATCTGCAAGACTTCATGTTCTTCATTCACCCCTTCTTTCCCTCCTTCTATGATGTAGAGTTGTGTATAAATGCTGTTCAGGGGGGTCCTGTTTTGGTGCTCTGCGTTTCCCTCAAGTAAGCATTCGTACTTGCTCTTCATACTGGCTCTGTGACTCCTCAGGACTTTCTGCAGAACATCTTCAGGTGGCTGTTTGTGCTGCTGCTCGTTTTCAGATGTTTTTAATGTAGGTTGTGTTGAAGACGCCTTTTCGCACCGAGGACAAGCAAAGTCTCCTGATGAACCAGGCTGGTCCTGGTGTCTGCTGATACACTGGCAGCAGAAAAAATGCCCACAGCTGCTAGAGGGTGGATCTGTCAGAATCTGAGAACACACTCCAGATCTTAAAGAAAATAAATAATACAAAATAGATTCAGTGATGTATTATATGTCCAAACATCTGCAGGCACCTGTTCATCAAACATTTCTTCTGTTCCCTGGATATGTGTTGGTTTGGATAACAAAACTCTCCAAAATAACTTCCACTTATATCTTCATGTTGAAATACTTCTGTTTTGTTGAAACCTTGTTTGCTCTGTTATTTAATTAATATATCACTCAAGTTTATCATAGTGTTTTTCTTTGGGGTTACGGGCTGTGTTACTATGTTTGTCTGATTCATGCCTTTCATGACCAAAAATAAATAAATAAATAAATAAATAAATAAATAAAATCACTTTCTCTACATGAATTGAATTCGGCAATTCGAATGGCAATGCTTTTCTATGGTGAGTAAACAAGCTGTGTGTGCAGCCGTTGGTGTCAGGTGTTCAGATGCACACACAGCTTGTTTAATTTTGCTGTGATTTCCTGACTACATGTGTAACTGAAGAATAAAACACTACTTAGCATCACAGTGACGACACTGTTTACATGACAAAAATTGCATGCCATACCGTATGTTATTCAATAGCAGCAAGGGCAATCCAATGTCTTATTTATGTTTTAAACTACCCTTTGCTAACCAGGACCACCATCATCCAATAAGCAAAGCAGTCAATGATATACATTCAATATTTGGTCTTTTGTCTGATATCCTACCTGGAATGTTTTGCTCCATCAATTACAGCAGGAGGCTTACTGTTTTCCTTCAGGTAATTCTTCTCTGATGTTGCTCTTTGGGCATCAACCCTGGCATAACACAGATTAAAAAATCTGGCAAAAACAGACAAACACTCAAATTCTCTTAATCTATATGTGCACAGCACAAAGGTCTTTCAAACCATCTAGTACCTCACCTGGGCTGTTTTGCTCCATTAGAAAAACCAGGAGGCTCAAACTTAGAGTGATCACTGTTCATAGACACACAGCTGGGAACAGGAGATGCTGGTTCTTGGGCCTCCAACCTGGCAAAAAGATAAATTCTCTTAAATTATATGTGCACAGCACAAAGGACTCTTAAAGGTCCCATGGCATGCTGCTTTTGTATCCTTCTATATAGGTCTTAGTGGTCTCCTAATACTGTATCTGAGATTCAGCCTTGATGCAGAATTACAGCCACTTCGAGCCAGACCCACAACGAGATTTCCCCAGGACGCGCCGTTTCTGTATCTGTAGCTTTAAATGATAATGAGGAGGAGAGAGGCGGTGCAAGGTGGAGGGTGGGGGAGGGGCCAGCTTGCGGCCATGGTACCATGCACTAATGTTTAGTGTATAGCAATGGCTCAGACACGCAGTTGTTCAAGCTTTCCAGCTTGAACCAGAATCTGTTCCAGATGGAGAAGCACCTGAAGAAGTCGAAACTCAGCGACTACAGGACGTCTCCGAAAATAAAATTAACCCACTGGGTCTTCAGAGGCTCGCGTGAAGGAACTAAAAAAAAATACATTCGTGCTCATTTGTAGGATCTACGCACCGAGCAACTGCCATGCTTCACTCGTTTGCAAGCCATGATGTCTCAAAAGTGGTCTCTCACACAATACCATTGACAGTTGGTGTAGCTCATTTTTTAGGGGAGGGGGCGAAATTCTCTGGGCGGGCAAAACATGAGAAAGGGGAGGAAACCTTTCCCCGTATAACGACATACGGGGAAAAATTCCAGATCGGGCCATCTGAGCTGTCGTTCTCTCAACAGTGGAGCAGGAATATCAAGGCACTCTTTACAAATAAATCCCCATTTCTAGCCACTGCAGGACCATAATCAGTCAAGGGGAACTCGTATTAATGGTAAAAATCTCATAAAGTCAAATTTTCATGCCATGGGACCTTTAAACCTTCTAGAGTCTAACCTGGGCCGTTTTGCTCCATTAGAAAAACCAGGTGGCTCAAACTTAGAGTGGTGACTCTTCATGGACACACAGCTAGGAACAGGAGATGCAGCTCTATGGGTCTCTGGGTGGTGAACTGCACCTTCCTCTTCATTCTTCCTACAGAGACTCATTTCAGCTACAGGTTCACTACAGACATAAACAGAGTTTTTAATGTGGTCAGAAACAAAAAAAAATATCAAAAAAATGTCTTTTTGCCTATTGACATGAAATACATGAATTTAATGATATGGTCTAAAAAAAACCCACTTCCTTACAAAAATGCCCATGATCTAGTAAACTGATCTGATATCCATGATATTTGACTTATGACATATAACATTATAATAAGCAAAATTTCAAGATTGTGACAGTATCTCCTGTCCTCTATAGTTCAAGGATGACTATTATGAACTGGTACTGAACTGGTCCCAGTACCTGACTGGTTAGTACCAAAATATGGATAAACTCATGGACAAATTGTGCTTCTATGTGTTTTTGCAACATTAATGCCTTCTAACACATCTGAAAACGAACGATGCTACTATTTAATTCTTCGGACTGTCAGTTAAGAATAAAAGTGACACCTCTCTTCAAGATGCTATACACAGAACGTAAGACACCTTTTACATCGGTGAACATCTCACCTGGGCTGTTTTGCTCCATTAGAAAAACCAGGAGGCTCAAACTTAGAGTCGTGACTCTTCATGGACACATAGCTGGGAACAGGAGATGTTGGTTCTTGGGCCTCCAATCTGGCAAAAATACATTTACGGAATTTAGCAGACACTTTTATCCAAAGCGACTTCCACTCCCTAACTACAGGGTACAGTCTCCCTGGAGCAACTTGGGGTTAAGGGTCTTGCTCAGGAACCCAGTGGTGGTATGTTAAAGGTAGGATTCAAACCCATGACCTCTTGGTCCAGAGGCAAGTATCCTACCCACTGAGCTACCACCACCCCAAATACTTCAATTCTCTCAATACATATGTGCACAGCACAAAGGTCTCTTAAACATTCTAGAATCTCACCTGGGCCGTTTTGCTCCATTAGAAAAACCAGGAGGCTCAAACTTAGAGTGGTGACTCTTCATGGACACACAGCTGGGAACAGGAGATGCAGCTCTCTGGGTTTCTGGGTGGTGAACTGCACCTTCCTCTTCATTCTTTCTACTGAGACTCATTTCAGCTACAGGTTCACTACAGACATAAACATGGTCTGAAACAAAACACACAGTGCTTGTAGTGAGTATGAAACTCTGAAGCGTACTGAGACCCATATGTACACGCCAAAGAAAAAGTCTTACTTAGACACACATGCAATTGCATACTAATATATTTAACTTGATATGATGATGATATGTAACTTTATAATAAGCAACATTTCGAGATTGTGACAGTACCTGTAGTCCTGTAGTGTTTAGGGATGAATAGTGAGAACTGATACTAAACTGGTCCCAGTTCCTGACTGGTCAGTATTGAAATCTGGAGAATCTCCTGGACAAACTGTGCTGCTATAGAAGGGAGCAGCACTCTGCTCTTCAACATCTGTAAGGATATTTTTCCAAAACATCACAATAAAATAACTGCTGAATCTTCTCACGTCTTTTCATGTACCAGATTAAACTAACCATCCATATGGTTTCCCCTGCTCTAACACACAATTTGTTTGTAAAACTTCATTGTCTAAGTTGTCTTGAATTTACCTACATGTGTTTATATCTTTAAATTTGGTATTTGCCGCTCCTCCCTTTGGAGCTTTGTGTCTAGCTTTGTGTTTTCCTGGTCGTTTTCCCTTGTTTTGTTTTCTAGTTATCAATTGTGTGTATACTTCTTGGTCACGTTTTGTTTAATAAACTGTACATACATCTGCCTCCAGTCCTTCATACAAATATCACAGACCCACACAAAACTATTTAATGCTGGGCTCTAGAACCATGTATATATTATGATTAAAGTGTAGTTTCAATAACACTATCAGTGAAGATCCTACCCTAACTTAAAGGTGCCATGAACACAGAGGTGCAATGAACACAGTGAAACGACACAGTGTTCCTCCAGGTCTTCAAAATTCCTACGCAAGAACAAAAACAGATCATGAGACTACACAAGTGAACACTGGACAAAATCCCAAGAGAAAATAGAGAAAGAGTGCAAGAAAAACACAAGAGCAAAAAACAACAGCATATTAAGCTGTTGCAGCTACAGTACAGGTTTAAATGAGTATGATGACAGATACTATATAGCAGCCGTCACTAGGCATGCAAAATGTAAATATTAAGGTAGACAGCAATAAATGTGTAAAAAATGCCAAGAGAACGTGCAATATGTAATAAAGGAGTGTTTACAGAGGAGGTTGGCGTGTAAGTTTTTGGCATGCAAGTTTGTTTCAGGAACAGTTCGGACTGTAATGCAGTATGCACAGTGAGTGAAATTAGATGTCAATATGTGAAAAATATAATTTCATTACATTTAAAACAAGCTGTTTGTTTTATGAACAGTTTGGTGTGTTTATGTATTGTGTTAGGAGTATAATGCAGTATAATATGTGTGTGACAATTTCACAATAAAATTGAGAATGTAATTTTTCTAGATTTGTGTCGTCAATCTGAGACACCGAGGTCGATGCCCTATATGAAAGAATTTAAGTAATTTATGAAGAGTTTGTTATTCTGACAAAATATAATTACCTCAGCATTAGCCTCAACAGCAGCATAATTCAACAGCAGCATAATTCAACAGCAGCTTAATTCATTTAAACGACTTACTTTAACAATGACTGGTTGTTGAAAACATACAGTGTAATATCGACGATGTAATTCAACAAAATCTGTGGTATTTATGTCAAAAGCAAATTCACCAAATTATGCTAAGAAAGCTATCAAAAAAACGCGGGAATCGGATTTCCCGCCAGAATTTCCTTAGACTCTGGAACATTCTCCAGGTGTTTCAAAAGCCTCAATAATTTTAAACTTAATATTTAATAGTTTAAATATAATTCTTAAGGTCTCTAATGATACTGAGTACTTACAGACATAATGATATGCCCCAAAAGTTGCTATTCGCGAGGCAAACTGAGCTTCTGTCCTCCTTCTTCTGTGTGACTTTTGGTTTCGTTTGTTCCTCAAATATCCAGTGAATTTTGGCTGGATGGGGTCGTTCCATTCAGTAGTGATCCAGAAATCATCCTCCACCCTCCACCCTGCGCCCTCCCTCCTACACCCTGCACCTTATGGGTACACCCTCCATTTCATATTCTAAGCACTACACCCTACACCCTACACCCTATACCCTACGACCTACACTGCATATTCTACACCCTACACCCTACACCTCCACCATCCCTCCTACACCCTATACCATACCACCTATGCCTTACACCCTACACCCTACACCCTAGACCTATGCCATACACCCTACACCCTAAATCCTACATTTTATTCAGTCTTGCTGAATGTCAAAGGCAAAGTCAATGTCAAAGTGATCTTAACTGACATCTCTGCTATATGAACAAAAGTATTGGGACACATTTTTCAATTATTGAATTCTGGTGTCCCCTTAGTTCCAGTGAAAGGTAATTTTATGCTTTAGCAGACCAAGATATTTTGGACAATACCATGCTTCCAACTTTGAGGACACACTTTGGTGTAGAATCTTTTCTATTCTGTAGAAAAAGATCTGTATTTTTGTTTTCTTGCAGTAAAGCAACCACACAAATATAAAGCTTGACTCGTATTGGCAGGCATAGCTGCTATAGTAAATAGAAAGTATCTCTAGTAAATGTATATTTTTGGGTGCAGAGACTTAAAATCTGCCCCGGGCTTTCCAACCCTCTGGCTCATGTCTCAGGTGCTCTGAACAACATCAACATCCCAATCATGAGGCACCTCATGAGACCAAAGCCCGACTCAGTTATGGTTTCAGAACGTGTTCGTTCATGTTTTCAACCAGTTGGGTTGCAATTCTGACTCTTCTGCTTCACCTTACTGAGGTGCTGAAAACAAACAGCATCCAGGTAAATGATCTGAAATGAGGCTGAAATTAATGCAGTAAGATTTCTTGCCAACTGGTTTCAGCTCAGCTATCAAAACTCGAATTCTGCTCCCAATGATACGCAAGGGTGGAACACACTCAAGTAACTGTAGTGTTTGTACTGTAATCAAGTAGGACTGGGAAATATACTAAATACACTCAACAGGCGATATGTTCAATACTCTCACACACATACAGTCCTGTGCAAAAGTCTTGAACTTCAGCCCTCATTTAGTCTTATTATGGCTCCAGAGATCCTCTAGAGACTTTTTTTGTATTTTTAATGTGTTCTTGAAGAACAGTTCTCCAGGCTTCCTGAAGGACCTTCAGAGACTCTCATTTCC
>JBBPCX010066979.1:0-13805 GCA_037974365.1 Hydrocynus forskahlii | reverse complement strand
CCAACTTATAGTACAACTGATGGAACAGCAACCTCTGTAGAACTGCGCGGACATGCTGGGTGTGCTCCTCTTCGTTCTTGGAATAGATAAGGATGTCATCCAAGTAGGCGAAACATCACCTACCCAGCATGACCAGGGTCTCGTAGTGGCCGGTGGGGGTAATGAACGCTGTTTTCCACTCGTCACCCTCCCTGGTACGCATCAGGTTGTATGCACTCCGGAGATCCAGTTTGATGTAGATGTGAGCTCCGGAGAGGGAGTCCAGGGCGGTGTTGGAAAGAGGGAGAGGGTGACGGTTCTTGATGGTGACGTCATTAAGCCCCCAATAGTCGACACAGGCATGGAGACCACTGTCTTTTTTTTACGAAGAAGAACCCCGCGGCCGCGGGGCACAAAGAGGGGCGCAGAGTTCCGTTTCGCAGTCCCTCAGCTACGTACTCCTCCATGGCCTTCTGCTCTTCCTGAGTGAGGGAGTACAGACGGCCGCGGGGGGGTACCGTGCCTGGCAGGAGGTTGATGGCGAGGTCGTAGGGACGGTGAGGGGGCAACCGCACGGCACGATGCTTACTGAAGACCTCCGCCAGATCACGGTACGGGACGGGAATCGTCTCCAGGTCGACATCGGGGGCCTCGGACTCCCCCGAGCACGTCTCCGCCTTCGCCGGGGAGCAAAGTTCCTGATAGATCGGCCCCCACTGGAGGATTTTCTCCTGGCTCCACAAGATGAGGGGGTCATGGAGTTTTAACCACAGGTGCCCTAAGATGATAGGGGGGCCAGATAGTCGGGTCAGCAGGAGACGGATTTTCTCGTGGTGCTCATCACCTGGTGCACCTGGTGATGTGGCTATTGGAAAGGGGGCGACCGTCAACGGCGGTGATGAGGACCGGCGGTGTTAGCACCTCAGTTCGGACCCCCAGCTGGGCAGCATAAGCCTGATTGATGAAATTACCTGCCGCTCCTGAATCGACGAATGCGGAGGCCACGATCCGTCAGTGGCCCAGCTGGAGACCTACCTGGATGGTAAGGCACGAAACAGGTGACAGGAAGGTGCGTCCTAACTGCATAGGTTCCCCGGCTCCCGATGAGTGGGCTTCTGAGGTGGGTGGTGGGGAGGCTCGAGCCGGGGCAGCTGCAGCTAGGGTGGATTCAAAGACTCTGGAACGGGGTGCTGGTCTGAGAAGTGAGGAGAGCCGCTGATTGATGCGGAGCACCAGCTCGATGAGACTCTCCAAGGTGGACGGGAGCTCTCGGCCTGCCTGCTCGTTCTTCAGGCGGGTGGAGAGCCCCTCATAATAGGTCGTGCGGAGGGCAGTGTCACTCCACTGGGTCTGGACCGTGAGGGTCCGAAATTCGGATTTGTACTTACTTACACTCCGCTCACCCTGACGAAGGTGATAGAGCCTCACTCTCAGGGTGTTGGAATGTGGCCTTGAGCTGCTGGGTGAACCTTTCGTAGGAGTGCGCCACGGCACTATCAGCTCTCAAGACCGCAGTGGCGAGGAGGGAGGTGAGAAAGGCGATCCGGCTTCGCTCAGTGGCGTAGCGGCTGGGCTTGAACTCGAACAACAGAGACAAATGGGTTAGAAAAACCTCACATTTCCCACTGACCCCGTCCCACTTGTCTGGCAGCGCTATTTTGGGCAAAGTAGAAGGTTGGGGAGGCTGGAGGGGGGTAGGAGCGGGTTGGACCGCTGGCTGGGGCGCCGGCTCAGCAGGACGGTTCATGTGGACCTGCCGCAGAGCCGCGAGCTCCGCATGGAGGGTGGCCACCTCCATGCGGTGAACCACGACCTCCTGCTTTAGATTCGCGATCTCGACCGCCTGCTGGGTTCCAGCGTCCCAGACCCGGGCGAGATCCACTGGGCTCACTTGGGCCCCAGACATTCTGTCAGGAATAGAATGTTGGAGAAAGAAGGTGAAGCCCACATGTAGCGTGGCGGATGAGCCCAAACGTGGAGACACACGAAGGAGCAGGTGAACCACGTGCTTTAGTCTGAGAACGCTCCACACAGAGAGGAGATTCCCACCAAGGAATCCTTGTTCTCACACACACACTGGATAGGGTAGATCAGGGCTGGAGAAAGGGGGGGCTGGAATTACTCACGGTACCACGAGGAGTTTGGAATGCACTCAAGCATTTATTTGAGGAAACCCTAATGTCTTTGTGTCGGTTATCACCTGATTTCTTGTTTATATACCCTACGCGTGCGTTGCCTCCAATGACCCGTGACGTCACGCGTCCTAGCGCGTGACAATTTCTCTTATTTTCCAAATAAAAATAGTGTTCTTTAAAGCATCATTTTTAAAGAGAATGACAATACATCAAAATAAGAGAAATGATGCCGTGTTTACAGAACTTGAATAATTCAAAGAAAACAAATCTCTTGTTCACCCTTAAACAAAATGGCAGTAATTACCTGATGTACTTCTAGTAGTGCTTTTGCCATCCAGCTGGTCACATTGCAAGAGGAGAGTGTTGATTACAGCAGTGTTTTTTTTTTATGCTTTCCCTCATTAACTGTTAGCTTTCACCCCCTATTTTGGCAGGCATCTTGGATTCTGCGTTACAACTTTATAAAACTCACAGTTCCGTCATATAATGTTATTATTGTTTGCGGTTGGACTCATTTCAAAGCTAAGACTATGAAGTGTCATGTGCCAGAGAAGTAAAATATGTTACTGCAAACAGAAAAACAGGATGGAAAACCGGAGTTTATGTATTCATGTGGAAAAACATTTGTGTGAATTCAGCCATTCTTATTTTCCCTGTCCAAAATGTAGGCATTCAGACACTGGAAATAAATAGCCCCAGGTACTGTCCACTTACGTTCAAATTTTCAGCTCAAAATAATAAAAAATGAGTTCATAATAAGCGTTTTAGTGCTAGTAGTGCTATCCGAGCCGCCATCTTGAATCAGAAATCCAAGCGCCATTGGCGTCACCGGCATTCAACCCTTCACATATGGGGACTCCCCCACATTTAACATAAAATATTCGTTTTATATAGAGCACCCAGCGCTCTTGAATCTTGAATCTTTTGTGTAAGAATCCATTCCACGTATTCGATAGGAGAATACACATACCCAGGGGCCAGTAGCGGCTGCTCTAAGACTACAAGGGAAGCTCCGCTTCCTCTAATATGTCAGAAAATAAATGCTCAAATATGTCGTATTTATATTGCTTTTAGATCGAGTTCAACTTCATGACTAGCTTGTTCAAAATCAGGTATTTATTGTAGATTGTTTGACGTGATTTTCTTGTCATATATTTCCGTGCAGCAAAGTGCATTAAGCCCTCCTGAAGCGCAACTTCACTGGAGCTCTATGGACCGGCACAGAGGGGCGTGTTTCACTGCAGAAAGGCTGGACGGTGATTGGATAAATGCACCAAAATCATCACTTCCAGGGAAGCTCAGCTTCTCTGGGAGTGAATGGAGCAATGGACGGGCCAGGACGCTGAGCTGCTACATGATGATTGGAGGAGCTGTCTAAAGGGTGGAACCCCTTTTTG
The DNA here is from genome assembly GCA_037974365.1 of Hydrocynus forskahlii. Lineage (NCBI taxonomy): Eukaryota > Metazoa > Chordata > Actinopteri > Characiformes > Alestidae > Hydrocynus > Hydrocynus forskahlii. Next base: position 10,294 of record JBBPCX010066979.1, on the reverse strand, counting down.
ACTGACAGCATGTTTTAAATTCATGCTCAGTCCCAGCAGATCTGCGAGAGACGTGTAACCCATGTTAAAATTGAAATAATCGAATTTAGGATAAATACATTTTAAAATAGCATGAATAAGTTTAAAACGTTTAAAAAAATATTTACTGATTAATTAATCGAAGTTCATTAAAAAATGTCAGTACAACAATAATTTAATGTTGGAAGTTAAAAATATGTCAATAGAAAATTCATATCACTGCCCCTTTAAGGGACGAGACACACATGCAGCGTCTTGGTGATGCTGCAGCAGCAGAGACCGGAGGAAAGGAGCAGAGGACAGATCGGAGAGAATAAACAGTAAAGAATTACAGAGAAAAAAAACGTGAAAAGTTGATTTAGAACTTGTAAAACCATATTTCTTGACGGGAAAAGAGAGAAAGGCGAGGCAACACCGGTTTTGTGTATATTTTGTTATGTTTTAGCAGAAAAGCTAATGCTAGCAGCTTGATGTTAGTTTAAAAGTGAGAGCTGCCATTTTGTGATGGAGAAGCACTGTAGCAGTGATGTTGTAGCCAATATGTGAAAACTTTATTGAACATTTAAAAGTGTATTTAAAAGGATTTATTTTGTGTACGGCCTGTTACACAGGTCAGGTTTTTTCCCGGTTAAGAGCTCGGTCTGAGCAACGGATGAGCTGCACGCGCAGCCAGGATTCAAGATGGCGAGCCACACCCAAAGGACCCAGTTTTCATCTTCATCAATCCGTCTGTCATCTGATTGGTAGCTCGCTGCCAGAGTGGTAGGAGTATCAGGATCCATTTTATGTTGGATTAAACTGGAAACTTGATCATTATTATTGTTTTTCCCTTATTTGAACTGAAAAGAACTGAACTGCTATTATTTCGCTCCCCACTCCTCAGAACCTAGAACTGGTCCAGTGGCACCGTTGTGCTATGAGTGCAGTGTTACAATCTTGGCGAGCCAGCCAGGAATGGCTAAAGCTAATAATAGCAACCAGATAACAATAACCTCAGTCATTCACTATGGAGGTAGCTCAAATGAGCAGTGTAAAAATCTCTAACTCAGTCATAGTTAGTGGTGTAGCTGGCACAGAAGATGATGAGAAACTCTATGATTTTCTTAAACAGCATGGTCCCATTCAAAGGGTAATTCCAGTAGATTTCAGTCACTCTTACCTTCATTGCTTCTCAGACTCAACAGTAAGACTCAGACTAATACTACTTACCACATTAGAGCCTTAGCCAATGTCTATACTCCCATAGTTAGTAAAACAGCTACACATACTTACCTGGCAGAGTTAAGGGACATTGCAAAGACTTTGCAGCAGTCCTCAGAGAAGAGCTTTCCATTATCAGTGAGACCGTTGCTCTAGATCAGTCAGATACCCAAACTGGGGATATGGAACAGAACTCACCTGATACCCCAGAGCAACATTGCCCTGAAACCACTGCACAGGTAAGCCCCCAACCTAGTGCAGCCCCAGAGTAGCATGTTCAGCATCATTGGTCTCCATCAGCGACACCATCTAAAGAAAAGACACAGCCTGCTCTGAAACTTTCTGATGTCAAGCCACCTGACATACAAAAGGTAATACTTGAACACATAGTGAGAAATGAAGATTCTGCTCTGCAGGTACATACTTCCTTGAGACTCAGACCCTTCTCTGGGCGTATCCCCCATCCCAACAATGAAGTAGATTTTGAGACATGACGTTCTAATGTGGAACTTCTTCTTAAAGACACAACACAGTCTGACCTATACAAGTCACGGAAGCTCCTTGAAAGTCTCTCATCACCTGCTATTGACATTGTGAAGCACCTGACACCTGAATCTTCCCTTTGTGAGTATCTGGAGATCTTGGATTCTGCTTTTGGCACTGTCGAAGACGGAGACAACCTCTTTGCTAAGTACCTTAACACAATGCAAGATAATGGTGAAAAACCTTCAGCCTACCTCCAAAGGCTGCAAGTGATGTTGAACACCACTCTCAGAAGGGGAGGTAACTGCAAGTGACCCTGACCGGCAACTTCTCAGGCAGTTTGTCAGAGGCTGCTGGGACAACACCTTGATATCCGAACTGCAGCTAGAACAAAAGAAACAGAAACCACCTACCTTTGCAGAGCTCCTCCTGCTACTTCGTACAGCAGAAGATAAGCGTGCTTCCAAAGCATCCCGCATGAGACAGCACCTCAAAGTTTCAAAACCAAAAGTGTCTTCCCATTATCAAGGCATTTGTGTGCAGTGTAAAGGAGGCTGCAATCTACCCCAGCCAACTCTTGATCACAGGTCTGAGATCCAAGACCTAAAGAAATAAATAGCTGATTTACAGTCCCAGCTCACACGTATCACACAGAAAGACAGTAGAAAGCCTAAACCTGCTGCCAGACCGGTAGCTTCCCAACCAGCTGGCACAAATGCCCCAGTTGTCACTCCAACATATCAAAGGCTGCAGCCTCACAGCCAAGATGTAACCAAACACACAAGCAATAGACCAAGGCCCTGGTATTGCTTTAGATGTGGAGAGGATGGACACATTAAGCCTCAGTGTGAAAGTGAGCCAAACCCCTCTCTTGTAGCCAAGAAGGAGAACCAGCTCAAAGACAAGCAGCTAGCATGGGACATTCAACATGGTGCTCCAAAGACAGATCCTTTAAACTAAATCCAGTTCCAGTTGACGGACAAGCAGGGACTGGAACACAGATAAAGTGTCCCAAAAACAAACCGTGCAGAACCTATGTGTACTCTCAAACCAAAAGACAGCAAGTAACCCTGCCAAAGGGCCTGACTGGAGCCAAATGCACTGCACAAGTGACCATAGCTGATAAAGCCTGCAGTTGCTTGTTAGGCTCTCAAGTGACAACTATCCCCAACTCTTTTTATTTAGAAAACATGTCCCACTTACCTGTCCACTCACTGAATGACCTGCTTGACCTGTTGAGGCGACCATCAGATTCCCAAAGGGCTTACTTGGAATAGATATTGAGGTGCCCACATTGGCTTTGGTTGTGCCTGATATGCGCTCCACTTTGTCATCAGTACTGATAGGCACAAACACTTTGGATGTTCTTTATGAACAGTATGCAGCCAACACACCTCAGAACTATGAGTCTCTCTAGTAGAGGCCCTGAGACCATTGCAGCTGGACAAGCCAAAGTCCTTGAAGGATCAGTGATCTGCAGGACATCCGATGTTGGAAAGTGGATGATGGTAGAGTCGCCAAAATCAGTTTCTCTACCAGGTGGCATTCTGTTGACAGATAGCCTGATAAGTCTACCACCCAAGCTGCCACACTACATACCAGTCATGCTCAAGAATGAGTCACACCATATCACCCTGTCTCCAAAGGCTGTGATAGCAGAGATACACACTGTCAAGAGTGTTCAATCTGTCAAGACCCCCAACTCAAGCCCTCCCACAAAACCTGACCAAAAACCAAATCTCAAGTTTGACTTCACAGACTCTCCTGTACCCAGTAAGTGGAAAGAGAGGATAACTGAGAAACTGAGTTCCATGCCAGAGGTGTTTGCACTGCATGAGCTTGATTTTGGCCGCACTGACAAAATAAAGCACCACATAACTCTCAGTGATGAGACGCCATTCAAACATAGGCCAAGACCCATACATCCACAAGACATACAAGTTGTGCATGACCATCTTCAGCAACTTCTCAATGCAGAGGTCATCCGCAAATCAGAATCTCCTTTCTCATCACCAATTGTAGTCGTCAGGAAAAAGAATGGCGATGTCAGACTCTGCATAGACTACAGGAAATTGAACATGCAAACAGTAAAAGACTCGTATGCCTTACCCAATCAGGAAGAGTCCTTCTCGGCATTGACTGGATCCAGATGGTTCTCGGTGCTTAATCTCAAATCTGGCTTCTATCAAATTGAAATGGAGGAAGCAAACAAACACAAAACTACATTCGTCTGCCCGTTAGGATTCTTCGAGTTCAACAGAATGCTCCAGGATATAACTAATGCCCCAAGCACGTTCCAGAGGCTTATGGAGCATTGTATGGGAGAGTTGCACCTGAAGGAGGCCCTAGTCTTCCTTGATGACCTCATCGTTTTCTCCTCAATGCTGGAGGAGCACGAAGAAAGGTTGATGGTGGGTGCTCAGCCAGTTGAAAGAGTTTGGATTGAAACTGTCGCCAGGAAAGTGCAAGTTCTTCCAGACCTCTGTTAAGTACCTCGGCCACATTGTGTCTGAAAAGGGCATTGACACAGATCCTGACAAAATCACAGCATTAAAAACCTGGCCAAAACCAAACAACTTGAAAGAACTAAGAACTTTCCTGGGTTTTTGTGGTTATTACCGCAGATTCATTAAAGACTATTCAAAGATTGTGAGGCCACTCAACGAGCTCACTGCTGGCTATCCACCACTGAGAAAGCGCAATAAGGCCACAGCGAACACCGAGAAATACTACGACCCAAAAGATGCCTTCGGTGATAGATGGACACCTGCTTGTCAGGTAGCATTTGACAGCATAATTGAAAAACTAACAACTGCCCCCATCCTCAGGTTCGCTGACCCCAATTTCCCTTACATTTTACATACAGATGCCAGCACCTTGGGCCTCGGTCCTGCCCTCTACCAGGAGCAGCAGGGACAGAAGCAAGTCATTGCTCATGCAAGTTGAGGTCTATCGAAATGTGAGTCCAGGTATCCTGCGCACAAATTAGAATTCCTTGCACTTAAATGGGTAGTAACAGAGAAATTCCAGGACTACCTGTATGGGAGCCCATTCCTTGCTGTTACCGATAGCAACCCACTGACATACATTCTTACCTCTGCTAAGCTCGTTGTCACGAGCTACAGATGGTTGGCTGCTCTGTTGACGTTCGAATTCCAGCTTCAATACAGAGCCGGAAAGCAAAATCAAGACGCAGATGGGCTGTCCAGGCATCCTCACGGCAGATTACCTGATGACATATCACAGAAAGAGTCAGAGAGAATACAACAATTCACAAAAAGGCACTTGTCAGAGACTGGCTATGCAAATTTGAATGAAAACACCATCAAAGCCATCTGCGAGAGGCACTTAGTTCACCAAGTGACAACAATCACTCTGGGGAAACGTCACCCAGCACCACCTTGGTTGTGTCACTTGCCCATCATCCAAAAGCTCTCCCAGAAAGTTTTGAAGAGGAGGATCAGCTTGGTGGCTTACCTGTTATCCCCTTGTTAGCACCAGCTGAACTTAGAGACAAGCAGAATGCTGATCCCTGCATCCGTGAAGTACTGAGACAAGTGGAATCGGGAGAGAAACCCCCACCTTCCCTGAGAACGGAACTCCCTGAACTTGGACTCTTATTAAGAGAGTGGAAAAAACTTGAAATGGTGAGTGGAAGAGAGTGGAACAAACACTTAAATGGTGTTTTGTACCGCAAACGGCAAGAGGGTGCTCAGACTCAGTACCAACTAGTGCTGCCTGAAGCCTTGAGATCCTTAGTCCTTAGGAGCCTACATGACGACATGGGCCACATGGGCACAGAGCGCACTCTAGACCTCATTCGGAAGCGTTTCTATTGGCCCAGGATGTCAGCTGATGTGGAAGCTAAGATCAAAACCTGCAACCGCTGCATACGATGAAAGACCATGCCCAAGAAAGCTGCACAACTCGTCAGCATCGTGGCTACAAGACCACTCAAGCTTGTATGCATGGATTTCCTCAGTGTGGAACCAGACTCCAGTAATACCAAAGACATTCTGGTCATTACCGACCATTTCACGAAATATGCAGTGGCTGTCCCCACCCCGAATCAAAAAGCCAAGACAGTGGCCAAGATCTTATAGGACCACTTCCTTGTCCACTATGGCATCCCTGAAAAGCTCCACAGCGACCAAGGTCCCAACTTTGAGTCCCGAACAATAAAAGAACTGTGTGAGCTCATTGGCACTCAAAAGATAAGAACTACCCCTTATCATCCTAGAGGGAACTGACTTTACCCCTTACGAGTTCATGTTTGGGCGCCAACCAAGGTTGCCAGTCGATCTAGCTTTTGGCCTGCCAGTCAATCACCAGCCAGGTTCTCACTCGCAATATGTCCGTAATCCCAAATCAAAGACAGCTACAGAGTAGCAACTGAGAATGCTAAAAAGACAGCTAGTCACAACAAAGCAAGGTTCGACGAACATGTTGTTGACTCCACCTTGAGGGAGGGTGACAGAGTCTTTGTGCGAAATGTCCGCCTTAGAGGCAAGCACAAGTTAGCTGACAGGTGGGAGTCCGATGTGTATGTTGTCCTGAAACAGTCTGGAGACATCCCAGTGTATGTTGTGAGACCACAGACAAGAGAAGGTCCACAAAGAACCCTTCACTGTGACCTCTTGCTGCCATGCGGTTTCCTTCCTGTAACCCCAGCTGAAAGTGAAACTAACACACCAAAAGCAGTAAGGCGACCAAGAACTCGACAACAACCTATAAATGACAGCTCAGATGGAGTTAATGGGGATGAAACCCAATCTGACTCTGAGGAATACCACTATAATGGCCATAGAAACCTAAGAATAGAAACACTAGGATTTGACCTTATCCCTGAGACCAAAGAACACTTACCAGAAAGGATTGAACTGGAACCTTCTAAACAGTTGTTTGCTGTTGAGCAAGATCCTTCTGACGTAGCCAAATCTTTCCCTGAGGATTCTGCAGTAGACACTAGTGACATGACCTTACCTGATCCCGCAGACTATGACTTACCTGACTCTGAAGAGAAAGACTTACCTGACTCTGGAGACAATTACTCACCTGACCCTGGAGACAATGACTCACCTGATCCTGAAGAGAAAGACTTAACTGCTGGACAGGAAACTGGAAACCTACCTGAGGAAGATTTGGGTAATGTTCATGCTTCTACTCAACCTGCTCAGGAGAGCCAAGAAAACAAGAGCGTTACAGACCAAACTGACATTCAAGCTGAAGGATACTGTTCAAGAAGACCTATCAGAGACAGAAAAGTCACTAAAAGACTGACTTACCCTGAGCTAGGGAACCCTTTAGTTACAATAGTCCAATCTTTATTTCAAAGTTTGAAGTGTTTACAGACTCCCTTGAGGAACCTAGCTTCCTGAAAATCCCCAGGGTTATGACAGTGTAGACTCAGAATGCACAAGGAAGTGCATTAGGTAAAGAGGGGAGGATGTAACCCATGTTAAGAATTGAAATAATCAAGTTTAGGATAAATACATTTTAAAATAGCATGAATAAGTTTAAAAAGTTGATTTAGAACTTGTAAAACCATATTTGTTGACGGGAAAAGAGAGAAAGGAGAGGCAACCGGTTTTGGTGAGTTTTGTGTATATTTTGTTACGTTTTTGCCGTGTTTGTTGTGTTGCTCCTAGCGGAAAAGCTAATGCTAGCAGCTTGATGTTAGTTTAAAAGTGAGAGCACTCAGCTGCCATTTTGTGATGGAGAAGCACTGTAGCAGTGATGTTGTAGCCAATATGTGAAACCTTTATTGTACATTTAAAAGTGTATTTAAAAGGATTTATTTTGTGTATGGCCTGTTTCACAGGTCAGGTTTTTTTCCCGGTTAAGAGCATCGGTCTGAGCAACAGACGAGCTGCACGCGCAGCCAGGATTCAAGATGGTGAGCCACACCCAAAGGACCCAGTTTTCATCATCTTCATCAATCCATCTGTCATCTGATTGGTAGTTCGCTGCCAGAGCGGTAGGAGTATCAGGATCCATTTTATGTTGGATTGAACTGGAAACTTGATCATTATTATTGTTTTTCCCTTATTTGAACTGAAAAGAACTGAACTGTTTAGAACTGAATATACTTGGGCTACACCTGACACTGGATTACATTCAAACTCAAACAGATTTGAAGTGTCAACACTTTTATTTGTTATTTTGGCATTCTGAATGTATGGTCATCGTGGTTCATTTAGGTTTAATTTTGAAACTGGTGTTTTCCTAAGCTAAAAAAAAAAAAAAACTGAAGAGAGTGAAATACTTTTTTTTTAATTTCTTATCATACTTACCTTTTTTTGGGACCTGCAGGTTGTTTGTTTGTTTTATGTATTGTTTTCTTGTTGTATCATCAGTAAATTGCCAGCCTCTAAATTTAAGCAGCGGTCTCTGGTGCTATTATTTCGCTCCCCACTCCTCAGAACCTGGAAACTGGTCCAGTGTCCGTTGTGCTGTGAGTGCAGTGTTACAGAAGTCGTGAGAGAACCTGCTGCATGTAGCGTGTTTTTTGGCTGGTGATATAAACCATTCCATTTGTATATATAATTCTTTAAATAAAAACGTAATTACAGTGTTCTTGAGTTTGCTCCTTGTTTCATATCAAAGGATCTCTTGAAAGTGGAAACCAGCTAGCTAGCAAGCTGAGCATAATATTGTTGACATTATTGTTATTGTAATATTGTTATTTTGGCAAAGGCATTTAATAATCTTCCTCACAACGAGAGACTCAAAATTAAACAACAGGGCAGACCAAAGCCAAGGACTGATTTGGTGCAAATATCAGAGAAAAATAACAGGGCTTTTCAGCTCTCCTAGTATGACCAGGTGAACTGGCTGACTCAAAGTGTTGAGTTGTCTGGGCAGGGTCGCTGAACACACAATCAATGAAGGTCTTCACATTCAGTTGGCAAAACACAATGAAACAACAGAGTCTTTCTGAACCGTCTAATTGGTGTGACTTCCTTGTTGGCCAATGTAGGGGGTTAGGGTTTTTCCAATCTGTGTATAATTAGATGATATGATATGATATGACAAAGGGATGATGAGAAGTCTGGGGACAAGTACTGTCTGTACATTTGTCTTTTGCCTAGTTTGTGTGCACGTTGCAGGATTAGAAATAGCAAAAGCAGAAGTAAGAAAAGGCCACTTCTTGGAAACCATATGGGGAGGCAGCATGACCCTTAGGAGACCTTTGGGGATGCAGAGAGAATAAAAACCCATGTGTCTTGTCTGTAAGCAGCCATCCCTGTCAGATGTACCAAACTGGTGCTCTGAATACGGATCACTCTGTTGCTGGCAACATAATAAACGTCTGATTTTTTAATCTCTCTCTGATCTTGAGTCTTGAATTCCATGAGAGTATGGTAAATTTTGGCCACCACATTTGGCGTCACGAACAGGATTCCATGCGTGTTTGATCTTCGTTGGACCGAACGACCAAGGGCTGATCACCTCAGGATTAAAACTACCTGATCCCGAACCTCTGAAGAAGTATTTTTCTGGTTCGAAGGAATAGGCGAAGGCTTCTGGTTTCAGAAATTTTAGGCATTTATTGTAAGGATTACAATTCTGCCTGAAGGTTGCTGCAGCAAGCTCCCCGGGAATCAGTGGTAACACATTATATATACATTTAGCCCCTCCTTTTTCTTCAGCCATCCCCCCTGGACAGCTGTATCCTGTTTAGGGGCCCCAATTTTCCTCGGAATGCCTGGCCCCCCTTTTCCCATACTCTGGGGACCATTCTATAGGATGCATATGTAACAATATAAGGGTAAAACGGAGAAGCATAACACAGTATGAAGTGAGAACTCAGAATTTCCTCCTACATCTCCCTCCTCTTGGGGCTAATTAGCCACAACTAACCTTACATAGAGTGCCAACACCTGTGCCAGTCCTTTTCCTTGCTTAGTGATTAAATCAACCACAGTCGTCTTAGCAAATGACTGGTCCAGGTATTTGCACTCTAACTGGAAAGTCGGCCAAACATCTCCCTCCTTACTTGGCTAGGAAGGAGTAAAAGACCTCATTTCCTTTACATTAGAACACAATTCATAATTCAGTGATATAACATCAATATTTGAACATATGTATATAATGATCAACTAAGATTCAGCTAGGGGATACATGGTATAGTTTAAATCGAGGCATGCATAACATGAATAATCTTAAATGCAGGCAACAGTTTCATAGCAGGTCAGGATCTTCAACCCAGATACTTTGCGTATCGTAGAGAGTCGCCGTTGAGGGGAGAGGTCAGGCCAGTACTTTCACCCATGGCATGGCTCGTCATTCATCTGTTTCACCTCCAGAGGTACTTTCCTGTGAGGCATAGGACTCCTCCTCCGAGTCATAGCCAGTGCTGCAATTGTCTTTATCATGCACTAGAGGTGCTTTCTCATGAGGCCATATTAGTACTCCCATTTGTTGAACTGTTGCTTTTAGGACTAAGGATCTTAATATAGGCAGTACACAACAAAATAACAACCCCCCTATTAGCAAAGCCATTCCTAGAAATATTCCTAATTTAGCGGCCCATGCTCCCCAAGAACCTATTTTTAGTTCTAACCAATCCCATTTGTTTTCATCTCTTCCT
>JBBPCX010066978.1:0-13806 GCA_037974365.1 Hydrocynus forskahlii | reverse complement strand
GGGGGTTGCGGTTGGTTTGATGTGCTCGCCCAGTGTCCAGAGGAGAAAAAATGGTTTTGAAAAGTCCTGCTATAATGGTTCCATTGCCAATGCTAAAAAGTTACTTTAATACTGATAGTACACATCCCAAATGAGGCCAAGAAAAGTTATTTAACTCTTTTAGGAGTAAATTCTTTTAACAGTGCTGTGCCCTGGAGACTGAGTTTCTCCCCTGTCAGCACCATTAGTCCCCAAGAAGCCTGCATGTACCTTGGAGCTTGCAAGACCTTGCAAGAAAAAGAAAAAATGAGATGCTGAAAGGATGCTTAGATATAAGTTCTGAGATGCTTAGATATAAGTTCTATTTAAATGGGAACTTGGTTAACCATAACTTTATTATGTCTTTGAATATTAGTAATGTTACTTACAACTCAACTCTGAATTTTAACTATAGTAATAACATTCAGTAAACAATGAGTTGACAACAGTTGCACATATATGGTGCTTTCCACTGATACAAAGAACCGTTCCATGAACAAATGTTTTTCTATTCTAAATAAAACGATCCGTACCTGACCCGTACACATGCTGCTCGACAGCAGGACCAAAAGCATGCTACAGCCGCATCACTGCTTTCTGATTGGTCAAAATGTTTCATAACAACATGGAAAGAGGCCATTATTTTTTACTGTCTGCACAAAGAACAACAATGGAAATACAGACTAACAACTGGGAAGCTGTATCTTCAGTCTGTTTGGGCTGAAGATACATTTCAGTGGGAGTTTTCTATGACACTAAAAAATTTATCTGTGAGAAACATGAAGGTGATCCAGGACATCACTCAAACACAGCTCAAACAAGACTATAAATAATAAAAGACCACAATATCAAAAGCAGCTCCAACATAAACAGTTTCTGCTGGTTCGACTCCATGGACACAGTTTTTGGACGATAACTGACCATAAACTGTGGGGAGCGAATTGCACTGCTGGCGCATCAGAAACCATTTCCAGGTTCACTGGAAAATCAAAACGTGCTGCACCATTACAGTACGGTTTAGGTACAGCACGGTTCCTGTACACTATGGAAAAGTGCCTTAAGTGTTTGGAACGTCGGTTTAAGGTAAAAAAAAAAAAATCCCTGAATGTAACTGTTGCATCATAATCCCAAACTATCTGTTCTCTAACGTTCTAATCACACATTTGTGACAGTTCTCAAAAGTTTTTTAAGCAAAGGTACTGGTTCTGCATAGAACCATGAAGACTCAAGGAATGCATAAATGGCTCCTTGCTTTGTTAAATGGCTCTCTGTGATGGAAAACCTGAAGAAACGTCTACATATACACTACCAGTCAAATGTTTTTGCACATACTCAAATTTTCTATATTTGCATGTTACTCACTTAAGATTGACAAAAAATACACATTCACAGTATGTTCAACATCTGAGTTCCTTTATTAGCCAGAAAATGTCATATTTTTCATTCATCACTATAAAAACCACCAAATATAATTACAATTACTGTTATAATGTGGAACACCAGACAAACTGATATTTAACCACCTATCAAGTGATGGAAGAGTTAGCGAGTGCATTTGAAGTTAAAGGACAGTCTAGAATTTGTCTCTGCATCACCACACAACCAGTTATAGAATGTCAGATATACACTGTTACAGATTCTTTCTATGTTATACAAGAAACTTGTTTTATTTGACATATTTTCTTGTATTATCGTTCACACAACACAAACAAAAATCTGCAGTTCATGAAATAAATAGATAAGCGGCACAAAGCTGGTGTGCAGAAACTTTTGACTGGTAGTGCAGGTTTATTAAAAAGACTCCCACCGCTCACACATCTTGTTTACAAGAATGGTTCTTCCAGTGAAAGGTTCTGTGGGGAACCACTTCAAAATGGCATCACTCCAAAGAACCCTTGCAACAGCTTCATTTTGAAGAGGAGGCTTGGAGGACACCGTCAGCGGACACTGAATGTGGGCACATTCAGAGCTGCCCGTGACTGCTGCTACTTTCCTGGGCTCCGTGTGTGTCAGTGTGGAATACCAAATTATAGAGTACGACAAGATACTCCTGACAGCAAAACTCAGAGCTGGAGAAGAGACAGACAGCGAGGTCCAGATAAACAACAATCCAATGTATCTGGGCTGTGATAGGTTGACAAATGACTGGCTAACTTCGGAACTTTCTGTGAGACAAGAGCGGCGCTGGAATGTCAGGGAATAATTCAAATGTGCGCTCCAGGGCAGTCTGTTACACAACACATATTTTTAGCTTTTGGGACATTTTCTTAATTCGCATCTATTCTTCTCGTCTCATTCCACCACAGATGATGCCTCACCTTGGCGCCCTATTATTCATCCACCTACTGGGGAGCCGCATTATTGCTGTGTGAGGCTTCCGAAAAACTGATGTTCGTCTCACCTCACTGAAGACGTGGTGTTTTTTTTCCCTCCTACTGTCATGGTAATGACATTTCCTCTGTTCTTTTCGAACAGATGAGCATGATTATACCTGAGGCGTTCGCATTATTTCAATCATGCCGGATTATCTCATACTTTTGCTGGTAATGGTTCTCACACAAGAAAATAGTTTTGAAATCTACTTCAGAGCGTAGAAAACTTCAGACAGAAACATTTCCTTTACTTTCACATTAAATGAGGCTGTTTATGAGATGCTTTTTTTTTCCAGGAGCAGCCTGCCCATGACGGTAGCACATGCCGAAGATTAAAGAGGCGGGCTTTTTTTCCTTCACCTCTCTAAAAAATATACAGCTTTTTTTTTCCACACATGCCTGAGAACAGTAAGAGTGCAGCTATATGGGTGGTATAGAACCTTCAAAATATCTACAGAAAAATGAAAAGCTCATCTTCACAGCACTCCTCTGGGGGTCTCTGATGGGATCTGACTGAATTCTCCTCATTTTGATCTCTACATGTGATCCACTATCGCAGCTCTCACAATAAATGCTTACACAGTGAATTCAGAATGTCTACTGCTTATATGGTAAAGAGGCAAAAATGTACACCCTTACCAAAGATGTATCATTCTGCTAAGTCTGCATTTTAGATTTTGGCACTGGAGCTACAAAGCTTGCAAAGAGATAATGAGAGGTTGACTCAAGGTTAGCATTGTGCAAGCTGCATGTTTAATTCATCACTTACTTACTTTGTTACAAAATCTCAAATAGACCTGATTATGTGATTTAGGACAATGTATAAAAAATTACAGACAAAATTCAGGCTCTCAGATGGCTGCTACTACTGTTTTCAGCTTTGCAATATACCTTTGGTCACTGGTCACTGAATAAATTCGATTTGAAATTACTTAGCAAGTGTATGATGATTAAGGCACAATGCTGACCTGCACATGATGCTTAATTTAGTTTGCTGTCTGAAGCTATCTTCATTCACCTAACATGTCTAGACCGACCTTTGGATCTGATCCATCATATAAACGCCTTCCATTGAATCTCACTTCTGACAAAATATGGTCTTATCAGGAATAAGTAAAACAAACGAAGACCTAAATAAGTCAAAAAGCTTAGACCACACTGTTTGGCTAGAAGAGAGAGGGAATAAGTGATGAAAATGTATATGAATGTGCCAGGTAAAGTTGGCCCCTGTCCCAGGCTTATATGCTTCACTCTGCAGTTCAAGGAATAATGTAGAAGTAAATCTAAGCTGATGGTATTGGGTCTCTTCTTTCATCCACAGTTACAGATATACCTGGAACTGCCAAATCCAACACTAATGGCTATACATCTTCAAAGGCAGAAGAATAACTGTCTAGAGTTAAAGCTATGGGGATGGGAAGATGAGATAAATGGATACACTGGGGCAAAATTATTAATAAATAATGATTTTGCATTATTTACAACTGGTGTCATACAGGCATCATACATTTATATTCAGTACATATGTGGAATAGTTTCCATGCACTTCAGAGTGGCTTTTTATATAAAAAAAAGACGGTCAAAAACACAAAAACACTGCCAAGTATGACAGCATACCCCTGACATTAAAGCAATATGATGGTTGGATGGATGATAAAAAGCCATCACAAGAGTTGAGAGGATGGATTGGAGCACAGAATGCTCATTCATTCAAAAAAAGTATTGATTTCGTAGCCATTATAAGTAACAGTCAATACATTTATGAACTTATGGTCCAAGCTGTGCTTCTGTACAAATACACAGTTTCATTCACTATAATTCTGCATGTTCAGTTTTAACATTTTTATAAAAAGGTGTTGTAGACCTGCACAGTGAAGGCTGACTGTAATTGTCGAGCCAGGAGGAAGAAACTAGTGCGGACCAGCTGGAGGGGGAGTTCTCCCGCCAAAGCAGAGATCAAAGTGCAAGGATTAGCAGACTCCAGATGAGTGGGCAGAGCTACATTGTACAGAGAAAATGCTCCGTCATACATTATGCATGCAGGCGAAACGCAGGCCACGTCTCAAGCTGCCTGACCCATGTCGGAACCCTTCCTTCTGTTTGTAAGGGGCATTGCCAGGCCAAACTCAAAACCATCACATCCCCTTGAACTACAAAGCCCCACCTTCTGAACTCTGTCTGTGGACTACATCTCCCAACTCCCTTACATGACAAACAGGGGGAGTGATCATGTCCTTTGACCGCTGAGCACACTACAAAGCGCACCTCCATCTCTAAATATCTCACAGAATCATAAGAGCCTTTGATCTCTTCCTTGAATTACATGTGCCCTGTCCGACAAGATGAAACCCTCTATTTATAAGCATTCAATGGTTCACGGTACCAATATAATCCCAGACTATTAGCATTCTGAGCTGTGCAGGCTCCAGGCTAATTCACTGCCATTATTCAATGGAAACCATCCGTATGTATATGTAGTCTGTAGAGTAAGATCTTCTAACAGATAATAAAGTATAGGTCAGCTGAAATGGGTTATGCATATAAAGTGACCATGATTCATTTATAACAATGTTTTCAATGCTTCTGTCAGTCTTTCTTTGTTCCAAGGCATCTGGCAAATATTAAAAAAATTGAACCTAAAAGCAAAACTTGCCAAGCATATGGACAGCTTGCACATTTAGATCCAGAGATCTGCAGAATACAAACTGTTACCTTCTTGGATCTGGTTTTAAACAATCTTACAAAACTTCTGTCTCCTTAATACCATCATATTATTCAATTCAGTTTTATGTACAGTTAAGCCAAGCCATATGTTAGACTACAATGCTAAAGGTGTTTTTACTTATAAAAACATCTAATTTAGTCTGTCCTTAGGCTTTAGCTGGGCTCTAATGTCCATGTTTGATGGGACCAGTGATCATGAAACCACTGATAGTGACTACATTTTCATTCGTGCCAGAGGCCACATAAAAGGGCATTTTTGATCACAGGGACTTATTTGAGTCCTTGTTCTATTATTACATTTGAAGGCTATCAACTATTAATGCAGTCCAATAAATAATGGAGCATTATAGTAAAAAGTGAAGCTTCATTACAGCAAGATTTGAGAAGCAGATCATGACTTAAACATACGCGTCTTCCGGGCAGAGTCTTCCACAAAAAGAGATGAGATGTCCTCATCCACGCCAGCTTCATTACGGGCGATGCAGGTGTACGCGCCGGTGTCCTCAAAATGAACGTTACTGATGTGCACCTCGCTTCCATTCGCTGTTTTTTTTTTTTTTTTTTTTTTTTTTTTTTTGGGAAAATAAGACAAGACAGGAAAAAAGAAATAGAAGAGCAGAGTGAAGTAGGCACCTTAAAAAGATGTGACTGAATGAAGAATAGATATTTCCCTCCAACAACTTCTGTGGACCCTTCTCCACACTCTGAAACCGAAGCAATTCCATTCCTGTTAGTCCCCCTAATGGGAAAGTGAGTGTGTTTTTGATAGCAGCCAGAAAATTCATGTTGTTCCCAAGTTGTCACATTGGGTTTGCTTTGAACAACTGGCTTTGTGGAGGAGGACTATTTTTTTTTTTTTTTGATGATGATAGACCTGCTGGGAGGATTCTGGATATGCGATAAGCTATGGGTCCTAAAAAACATGCTAGTCATTCATACCCATAAGATGCCAGAGCTCTATAAATGACTTGGACAGACATTAGCCATTAGATTGTACGGAATACAACATATTAAGTGTCAAAGAGGCACATGCACTACACAGCAGAACCATTTTCTTTCAGCTTGTCCTTGAATAGTTCTCTGCATAAAGTATGACTGTTGTTTTCACTGTGTTGGTGCAATTCCTTAACTGGAAACAAATCATGGCTGAGACAAAATGATCTGCATGTTAAAATAAATGTTATGTCCAACAACTATAAGCATTACATAGCTTTTTTCATATTGCAGTGTTACAGTGAATTATTCAGTAAATATTTAAATTCAAAGCCTGATACTCATTTTTAATGGAGGAGCACTTTAGCCCATTAGCTATCTTTTAGCATGTCTCATGTTACCACTATACTCTATGTTCATAATAGTTTATTCATAGCATAATGGGTTTTAGAGCCTTAAAGTTTAGTATTACTTTAGCACATTAATACTGTCCGGTTGTTGTGACTTGATCATGGATGTGCATTACAATCATTTCAAATGCAGCTTAGCCAATCAGATTTTAGGATTAGAAATATCTATTTTAACCATGCAGTGGAAACAGCATTCTCACACCACATTAGCGCTTGACAGACAGATTGATTGTCTCATCTCATTGTCAGAACTAGGCATTATTAACAGTTATAAGAGGTGTCCACAGCTGCTCACCTTGCAGTGTGAGTTGTTTGGACAGTTTGGTGGCGATGTCCATGCCGTTTTTCAGCCAGGACAGTTGTGGATCAGGAATGCCCTCGGCATGACACCTCAAACTGGCCGTGACCCCAGGTTCCCGCGCCTGGCTCTCAGGATACACCCGAATGACTGGTGGAACTGAGAGAGAGAAACACAGGCAATTAGTGAGGCAATTAGTGAGCTAATGAGTGAGTATTGTACATATATAACAGTGGGTGAGGGAGAGACAGTGAAGTGAAGTGACCGTTCTGTCATACGTGAACACACCACAGCACTCTGCATTTAACCCATTCACCAAACGAAGCAGCGGGCAGCCAGGAACACAGCACCCGGGCAGCAGTGTGTGGGGATGGTACCTTACTCAAAGGAACCTCAAAGGTACCACTAGCAGTCTTGGGATTCAAACCCATGACCTTCTGATAGCAGGGCGAACACTCTAACCACTAAGCTACCAGCTGCCCCAAAGTGAGTGAGTGCGTGAGTCAGTTAGTGAGTAAGTGAGAGAGAGAGCGTTAGTGAGAGAGTGAGTGAGTGAATAAGTGAGAGAGTGAGTGAGTGACAGCGACTGAGTGACTGAGATGGTGAGTGAATGAGTTAGTGAGTCAGTGAGAGAGATAGTGAGTCAGTTAGTGAGTCAGAGTGTGAGTGTGTGAGTGAGTAAGTGAGTGAGTCAGTTAGTGAGTACGTGAGAGACAGAGTGAGTGAGTGAGTGAATGAGTTAGTGAGTCAGTGAGAGAGATGGTGAGTCAGTTATTGAGTGAGAGTGAGTTAGTGAGTCAGTGAGAAAGTGAATGAGTAAGTGGGTGAGAGAGATAGTGAGTCAGTTAGTGAGTGAGAGAATGAGTGAGTGAGTGAGTAAATGAGAGAGTGCGTAAATGCGAGAGTGGGAGAGTTAGTGAGTGAGAGATAGTAAGTGAGTAAGGAAGTGAATGAGCCCTCAGGGCTTCCTGCTGGGTATGAAAGGAGAATGAAAGTCTCTTTCTGGGACTGGATGCCAGGTTAATTTGGAATTCCTGTCACACACTACCATGGTATCAATGACACGGCGAAAGCTTTCCAGCATCCTGTGTGTGGCACCAAATCGGCTCTATGTGCTCACCTGAGCAGCGGCAGCCAAACAAATGAGCTAGATAAATAGTAGAGAAGCCTGTTGTTGAGGAGCCATTGATTTTTTTAAAGCTGAGAGCCATTGATTTCGGGAGCTTTCTTTCAGGAAAAGAGGTGCACAGGGGAGAGGGGCAGAACAATTCATCATCTTTCCTTCCTCTAAAGGGTTTCTTTTGTACAAACCTTTCCTCTTCCAAAGGAGAAAAGTCATTTGGAAGTTTGGGTCATGATGTGGTAGTGCCTCAGGAAGTTCATTTAATGAAGCACTTTTAAAACAACACTGTGTAACTTTCAGAAGAAACTTATAACTAAACAGTGTGTTTATATACTCATATATACTCATAGTTCACTCGCATAGTTCATCATAACAAGTTAACCATTAAAAATATGCCTGACTTGTAAAAATGCTTTAACCCTTAGAACATGAGTGTCACAAATCTGTGCCAAAAGTACAACAAACGGTAACTTGTCATAATACGGCAAAACGAATTCTTATATGGAAGTTCCCCTGGTTTGTGTTGATGCTCGAGTTGTCAGACGTAATGCTGAGCTTTGTTTGGCGTTCCTGTGTCACGTAGAACCAAAGTTACTGTCATTTAAAAACATGTAATAATAATAACCACATTTAAAAACGTCATCACACGCACATTAACACAATGAACAAAAATGAGCAAATTTCTTTTATTTTAGGTTTTATAAACAAACAGAAAAAAGCAAGATCCTTGAACCCAGGAGAACTTTCAGGTTAGTCTCCGCCCACAAGTGGGTGGGGAAATCCCACAGAGGGCGGGGCTCCGGAGAGCGGCTGAGCAGCAGCGGCAGAGTTTACTGATACACTCTGAGTTCTGAGGGTAAACACCGGTTCTAGACTGTTTTGCATAATTTATATTTACTGAAATCAGAGTTTACTGATACACTCTGAGTTCTATGGGTTAATGTATTTTACAGAACTGGTAGAATCTTAACTGATCCAAAGAGAAACAGAGAGAGATTAAAATTAAATTGAGACTAGATTTGTTATTAAACCTGCTATAAGTCCTACACTTCATTGTAGTGTGGTGAAGGACCCAAGGACTGACGGCGTCCACTTCCAAGGTTCAGTTTGTGGAAAATCAATCAGCAATAATTATTTGATCTAGGCCTTCAGTTCAGGCCATAAATATCAAAACTTGTCAAAAAGGGATGTCTTGAGGGGTGCAACTGTCTAAGTGTTGGCCTTAACATCGGGACATCGTGAGCTCAGTCCATGTTTATGCTGCAGCCATCCGTGGCCGGAAGTCCAATAGAGCACGGCTGGCTTCACTCTCTGTCCAGAGCAACTTACAAAATGTTCAAAGAGTGGAAACCAAAATCACAGAGAACCTGGAGATCCTGCAGGAAGAATCTATAACCAATGAGGTGAAAGCTTGAACCATGTAAACATGTAAACTATGACTTTAATATGACTTTCTTTTTAAAGCACACAAGCGAGTGTGAAAGAGCGTAGAAAGGTGGTAAACCTTGCTATTGCCTTAAAAAGTGAATTATCAGACCATGGCAGAAGGTCTGAGAAGACTAAATGGTTGAAGCTCATTCCACTGAGGGCCAAAAACACTAAAATCTAGCACCACGGGCATGCTTGGATTTTAAGGTAGGTCATGTCAAGAGCCCTGAAGTCGAAGCCCGCAGCTGGTGTGCCGAAGTGTAGCTCTCAACTGAGAGGCAGACTAGGCCAGAGCTGAGCTCTCTGACGTCTGGAATATGAGAGCCAGAGCTTTGTATCTGATTCCTCCTCCATCAGGAAGCCAGTGGAGTGATCTCAGCAGTGCAGACTCATGGGAAAGCTTCAGAAGGCTGTAGACCAGACCAGCTGCAGCGTTCTAAATGCTCAGGATTTCCATCTTCAGTAGTTTCTGCACTGAGAAGCTTCACCTCACTGATATAGCTTAGCTGGGCCGTGTCACTGAAACAGCATGAGAATTGTCTGCTTGTTCTGCAGTTTATCCCCAAAATCTTCTTTGCATCACAAAAACTACACCCAGCCTTTACTGCCAGCAGGCAAGATGCACAATGATAAAAACTAGGGGTGTCAAGCAAATAAAATATTAACCTAATTCATCACAAGCTCGCTTAAATAATTAATCTAAATTAATCGTACACACATTTTTCACTGTAAAAGTTTTTTTGCACTATTCATGTGCAGTAATGGTCACAACAATCATAAATATGACCTAATATTGCTTCAGCAAGAACAATGATAGAACTAAGTCCAGCTATAAGCAGCAGTTTAAGGCAATGTACATACAAGCATGGGCATCAGAAGCATTTTTATGTGTGTGTGTGTGTGTGTGGTGGGGGGGTCACCGCTGGGGTGTCTGGAACGGGGGTGGGGTGTGCACTCGCCATCTCGCGTGTTTCACTCATACAAATTGTGGCGTGGAGAAGTTGATGATATTAAAATGATATTAAAAGTCGCCCCTAATATAATGGTTCCAGTACACATGCATACAGGGCATCTCAAGCCTGGGATCTGGCTGTGTTGGCTCGGACCACTGGGTTTGCTCCTGAACGTGCTGAGGTGATATTTTAGATCTGATGTACTTAAATTCCTTATTGCATGAACTGCAGATAACGATACTCTTATCAGCCGTTCCATCTGTCCGTTTTTAAACATAAACTTTCCATTGACGGGGCCAAGCAGCACGTTCTCGTCCGCGTCATTTTACAGAGCACCAGTGACCAGAACGGGGCCGGGTGCCCAAAGTCACCACAGCATGCGATTAATAATGCTTATTTTTTTCTGTGGTTAACTGATCAAAATTAATGCAATAATTCAACACCCCTAATAAATACTAATACAAATGAATAATGTTCAACAATAACAATAAATGCTTCAATTCATCATTCGGTGAAATGGGATTTTGTTAGCATTCTGTAAAACTGGCCAGTTTGAAACACGTTACAAATACAGATTTGTGGACACAATATGAATGTATTTGTGAGCCTGACCCAACTTGGAAATGTAAATAAAGGTCCCTTGATAAACAACTAAACATAAACCAGGATTTTAAATAGATTTTTAGTAATATTTTTAGCATTTTATTTGTATTCATTTTCCGAGATTAACTTAAACTACCATGACTTACACTTTTCTATTTTTTCTGCTCTGAGGTCCACTTATAACATTTGTCTTGGTTTATGTATCCAAACAGTCCATGATACAGGGTGAGCCAATGAAAATTCGGAAGGCAGATTTGAACCTGTCCATTTATTAAAAAGTCCGTTTGAACAGAAATTAAATTCTTACTTATGTCATTATGTGTAAGTGAATGCATGAAGTAAAACATACATCAAAAACTCAGTTTCAAAGGATTTAATCTACTGTTTGGTAACTTGTCTTTAGCCGTGGAGCTTAAGACCTGCCTTGACACTTTCAGTGACAGATTCCGTGCAAAGCCAAGGTCAAGCTGAAGAGCGGCAGGTTTGGCAGTTTGGCAGTTTGGCAGTTTGGCAGGTCACTGCACAAAGGCACAGATACACCTCGGACAAATGTGAGAGCAGACAGGACATATGATATTGAACGTGATGTGTAAGGCTGAGTCTGTGTTGACAGATGTATTATTGTCAGCTCTAACTGAGGCCAGCCAGGAGGAGAGCATGGAGGAGTCATGTATTAGACTGAGGACATTTGGAGGGGAATGTGTGCTTCTTTTTTCCGCTGTGTGTGTGTTAGACAGGGACAGTAGGGGGTGAGTACATCCTCTGCCATCTGTTCCTGCTTCCTGTCTCCCATAGGTGTGTGAGTGTGTGAGAGAGAGAGAGAGAGAGAGAGAGAGAGAGAGCTCGATAGGTAGGAATAAAAACAGTGTGACAAATAGATAGATAGACAGATAGATAGATAGATAGATAGACAGACAGATAGATAGATAGATAGATAGATAGATAGATAGATAGATAGATAGATAGATAGATAGACAGATAGTGGAACTAAACTGGAGCAGATTGATTAAGTGGGTGTCTGTAAATGTGTTTTTTTTAACATCACAAAAACAATGATTTCTAAACTGTTTTTGATTTTTTGAACTCTTATTTCAAAATTCAGATCTGATCTGCCATAATATAAGCCTAGAGTGACATTTCTTGCATTTTGATCCCACCTATTACAAATCAAAATGTCACTCATTGATCCCACTCAACATTAGACCCTCACTGCCGTCAGATTTAAACTAGTTCTTACAATTGATAACTGGTGAGATGTTTGGTTTGAGAGGTTTAAATATGACAAAAAATGATAATTCTGTAAATCAAAATGAAGTAAAATTTGTCTTTTTTTAATTCCCCAGGAATCATTAGGCCTTCTCTGAAATGCAGCTTCCTCCAAGGCAATTAGCATCATGGAACCATGCAAAAAATCATCACACCCTTCCCTGAACCCATGTCACATCATTTCAAACAGCTTCTGACACTGTAAGGCATACTTTTATTTGAAAGAATTGAGGAAAAAGTTACAAAATGACAATGCATAGCTATGGAAAGCAGCATGAATTCTGTCTGTAGATTCTTTTCTATTTCTTGTGAAACTAATGCAGTTGTACACAGTTGCCTTGAAATCCAACTGTGTCACCAGAGAAAATGCTCAGAGGTTGTTAAAGAAGATGCAAATCTTATAACAGGCTTGCTGATTCAGCAACACGATCACTGACTGATCATAAAAAAAAACACCTCAAACGCTTTTCCTCATTTAGTAGTAAATTGGATTTTCTGAGGCACTTAACAAGCTTTTTGGGGTAAAATGAGTCGAAGGGCCTGTGAGTTAATAAGGCCTTCATCACGTTACACTTTTGACACTGAAAGCGCTGTAGGGATGGTGATATCACTGATTTACTTTTCCGTTGTCGAGTTATAATGACAGTGACATCCAGACCCCAAATGCTTAGACCTACTTTTGCATCCTCTTGAAAACATCAAATGGAAAGTCTTTTAACATTTTTCACTGTAGAAATGCCTCTGAATAACATTCCATTAGTATTAAATTAGCTGCCAAACATGAGACTTGTCAAACGGTGTGAAATACCTTCACTAATGATGCTTTGCTTGTTTTCCACCATTACAGCAGCCCCATTGCTTGACTGACTGTGTGTTATTAAAACTGCTCATTAAAGAAAACATATTTTTCACATTCTGAAACATCACGTCTGTAAATATTGACATTCCAGTATGGATCGGTATGCCCATACTGCATGGAAGGCATAGCTAAATTCATGCCAGCCTCTAATGCCAAAGCTTCTGGGGCTCTGAGAGAACTGCTTTGGTAGGAAGTTGTCTAAAGTGAGACCACCCGTTAAAAGTGTGTGTGAGGGGCTAAAAAAGCCATTGTGTTGGATTGAATAATTTTCTTCCTTTGAATTAGTTGCTAAGTGACCAGGTTCCATCTAACATTAGTGGGTAATAAAATTAGCTCTGATAATTGATGATGATTTGCAGTCAAAGTGCAGCAATAAACCTGAGCATGTATCACAGAGGAGCGGAGTAAGGAGAAAGAGAGAGAGAGAGAGAGAGGGAGAGAGTGTTCTGAGATGTTGAGATATTGAACAGAGCAATGCAAATTCAACTTTTTTTTACTCTCCTCAACATTAAAAACGTATAAATATACACTACCGGTCAAAAGTTTTAGAACACCCCCAGTGTTTCAAGCTTTTTTTTTTTTTTTTGAAATTCAAACATTGCAATTGCATGAAATGGTACAAAGGACAGTGCTGAACTGCGAGAGGTTTAAAAATGGTAAGGGTACCCAGAAGTGGGAAATAGTTCTGTAGCGCCATGCAGGACCTCTGGTGTGGGCCTGGTTGGTTGGTTCGTCCTACAGCAAGATAGTGTCCCAAAACATAAGACCAAGCTCTGCCAGAACTACCTCAGAAACCAGAACAAGATGGTGAGCTGGAAA
>JBBPCX010066977.1:0-10000 GCA_037974365.1 Hydrocynus forskahlii | reverse complement strand
GGCTGTTTCTGATAAAATGACCACAAGGGGTGTTTCCGATAAAGTGGAAACAACCCCTTGTGGCCACTTTATTGAAAACAGCCCATTGTCTCCAAATTTATGTCCACTTTATTGGCCATAAATTTATTTCCAATAAAGCGGCCATCAATTTGAAGACGAGAGTGGTCGTGTCTGATAAAGCGGCCATTAATTTAAAGATGAAAGTCGTCGTACCCGATAAAGCGACCATTAATTTAAAGATGAGAGTGGTCGTACCCGATAAAGCGACCATTAATTTAAAGACGAGAGTGGTCGTGTCCGATAAAGCGGCCGTAAATTTGAAGACAAAGTGGTTGTTTATGATAAAGTGACAAGTGGTTCCTGGGGGGGTGTTCCGATTAAGCGGCCCACCATTTCTCCTCCACGTCCTGGATGGTGTCCGGAAGGGGGGTGCTGAGGGTCTCTGGCAGGAGGCAAGCGGCGATCCCGGCTAGAAGCGCCGATGTTCCGTACACCAATCCGGGCAGGGCAGGGAGAACCTCGTCCAGGATGAGGACGGCGGGTGCCGCCATGGAACCCACGCGGGCCATGGTGGAGGCGAAGCCCATCCCGGTTTGTCTACACACACACACACACACACACACACACAATTTCCCCCTTAACTTCCTTCTTGACCGTTATGGACAATTTTTACGACTATCCTATTGTTTCTAATTACATTATGAATAATGGCCCAAAGTACGTGGCAGTTTACCCAGAAAATCCCTAGATGTTGCTAGACGATGACACACATTAATTTGCATATGAATGACAACACACCGCGTTGACGCACTCAGAATCAGAATTTTTAAAAAAAATAACGACCAACAACGCCCAGATATTTGGAGACACTGATATCCGTACTTTCATCATACAGGAGGTTGTATTTGTTGCCCCCAATATCAGCCACCAGTTTTTAAATTAAGTATGGAGCCAAAACACCATTTATCATCTCGGTGCATTTGGTGTGGTGCATCCGAAAATTCTGGGCTATGTCGGAATCGGGGAATGCTGCCTTGCATGCTGAACCGAAATGGTCACACAACAAAACAGAGCAGTGATCTCCGATAGACAAAGCAATGGATGTCTCTACCTGCTTCAGTGTGTCTGTGTTTTTTTAAAGGACAATTTGTATTGGGTAGCCTGATTGTACGGCTTGGCCTCTTCAACATGCTTCTGGGAGCTGCTGCATGCTTTTTAATGTCTGACAGCTTGAATAAAAATCTGTTTCACAGCACAGACAGTAAATCCACCTGTCACTACCAACGTAGGGCTTCAGCCATCTATTGAATTAATTAATGGGGTCTGGAAAGTCGTTAGAAACGCCCACAAAGTCGCTAAGTTGGCAACACTGGCGTGGTTCTGCCCCATATCTAGAACCATCCTCCCTCCCAGTCCCACAGAAACAGAATGGGTTCTCGGGGGTTCATTCTAGAGTGTGTAGGTGTGGGTGTGTGTGTGTTGGAGAGGGACTGAAACTACTCCGTGGAAGAGGCGTCCACATACCTTTGGGCACTTTAAGTAGTCGGATTCCGAGAGTGGAATAAAAAATAATCATGGTTGCTATGGGAACCGTGGCGGTTGTTAAAGGGGTTGATTGATAGATGCTAGGGTGTTCTGGGTGGTTGCTAGGGTGCTGCTAGGTGGTTATTATGCAATTTCATGTGTTTACTTTGGTATACTGAGTGGTTGTTAAGGTGTTTGCATTTTCAGGTGGTTGCTAAGGTGTTGCTATCAGGTTGCTATGACATCTCTAGTGGTTGCTAGGGTGTTTGCATTTTAAGGTGATTGCCAATGCTTATGGGTTACTAGGCATTTTCATGTGGTTGCTATGGAAATTGTAGTGGTTGCTAGGGCACTTCTAAGTGATTCCTACATATTTTCATATGGTTGCTATGTTGTTCCTAGGTGATTCCTCCTCTTTTTCATATGGTTGCTAGGGTGTTGCTAGGGGGGTAATCAAAATGAAGATTCAAATGACAGGCAAGACTAATTAAGGAGTTAATTGGTCAACTTAGTTAGGAGAGTACTGACCTGATGATGGTGGGGTAGAGCTCGCCGGTGTAGAGGTACACGCATGTAAACGAGGCAGAGGTGAAGCCCTTCCCCAGGACCGCCAGTGTCGTCCTGACAACCTGGAGGTCTGTGTGGCAATGGAGATGAATATTAATTAACTCATTCATTAATTCACTTGTATTATCATTAAAGAACCCCAATTCTACACTAGCTGCTACTAGAAATAGAAACCACCTAGAAACACCATAGGAACCACCTAGAAACACCATGGCAACCACCTAGAAACACCATAGGAACCACCTAGAAACACCGTAGCAACCACCTAGAAAAGCCATAGCAACCACCATAGCAACCTTCTAGAAACAGGTGTTTGCTATGGGGTTTCTCTGCCGTTGCTATGTGAAATACCTTTCGGGACAAAGATGTTGGCAAAGATGACGGTCGCCGAGGCGACAAGGCAGGATGCCTGCGTCACTCGGCGACCAAGGAAGCTGAGCATTGCCAAAGCAACCAGTTTGGCGGGAAAATCCACGGCGCCGAAAATAATTTGCATAAGATAAATATTCACTCCAAACTTCTGGAGGTCCATCGCCAGACCATAATAGGCAAAGCTGGTGGAGAACCTATCGGAGAGAAGGAAAGAAAAGAAAGAACCAATCAGTTTTCAGCATTTCTGTTCCTTTTGATCCAATCAAAAGAAAGAAATAGGGATTTTTCCCTCATTCAGATTTCAGGAATTTTTTTTTTCAGAAAAAAAGCAGTCAGATTTCAGGAATTTGTCCCTCATTACTATTAATACAATAGAAAGACAGAACCAATCAAGTTTCAGGATTTTCTCCCTTATTCATTTTAATAAAGTCTGAAAAGAAGCTATCAGGTTTTAGGAATTTTTCCCTCACTAATAGTATTGCAATAGAAATAAAGAACCCCTTCAAAAATTATTAAAATGTATTACAAGTAATTAAACCCCTAATGAAAGTATTTAAAAGTATTTAAGCCCCTTCAAAACTTATTAAACCCCTTATTAAAGTATTTAAAAGTAATTAAACCCCTTCAAAACTTATTAAACCACTAATTAAAGTAATAAAAGTAATGGTAAAGTAATGAAAAGCATTTATGAATTATGAAAACCTTTCAAAAGTAAATAAAAGTAAACAAAAGTAATTAGCAGTAACTAAGTAATTAAACTCCTAATTAATGTAAATAAAAGTATTTGAAAGTAATTGAAAGTAATTAAAATTACCAGACCACCACTAGGCTCATGGAGATCTTCCTCATGGCGGGGGTCCGGAGGAGGTCCCAAGCTGTGTGGAGGTTCTTGCTGGACTCGATCTCCTTCCGCATGTGTGTCTTGAGAACCTGAACAAACACACACACAAAAACACACACACACTCTGAAAAAAGTCAACCCCCCCCCATTTCAACTCCTGGTGGTCCCTAAAACTCTAGATATCCTAAAAGAAGTCTGGTTCCACCACCACTCTCTCTCTAGAACCAACTGGAACGAGAAGGTTCTCCATCATCTCGGCCTGAAAGGAACCTTGTGAAAAATGAATACAATTCTAGAGATCTTAAAAATGGGACCAAATGATGAAGAACTTTGAACCAGATATCTCAATTCAACCTCATTTAAAATCTTGGTGGTCCCTAAAGTTCTAGATATCCGAAAATGAACCAAATGATGAAGATATCAGAACCAGATGGTGGTCCAGAACCTCCAGAGTGAGGTTCTCTGTCATCTCGTCACGAAAAGAATCTTGTGAAAAAGTAAATCCCCCCTCATTTCAACTCCTGGTGGTCCCAAAAGTTCTATAGATTCTAAAATGGGAGCAAATTATATCTAGAACCATTTGGAGATCCAGAACCTCTAGCGTGATATTCTTGGTCATCTCAGGTCTCCCGTTGATCCTAGCGACGCGGTGGAGCTCCTTGAGAGCTTCTTTAGAACGTCCGTTGAGAACCAACCAGCGGGCCGACTCAGAGAACCACCTAAACATACGCACACACACACACACACACACACACACACACACACACATACACACAAACACACAAACGCCGTCTGGTTCCATTCACCTCCACTATATTTGTGTTCAAGATGTCTGGTTCCATTCACCACCTCTCTCTCTCTCTGTACATATATATATGCTAGGGGTGTCGAATTAACGCATTAATTTTGATCAATTAATCACAGAAAAAATAACAAGTTAAAAAAATTGACGCTGATTAATCACACCACGTGACTTTAACCTGGTCCGGTGTCCTGTTGAAACACGCTGCCCATCGAGATGTGCTCCCGGGCCCTTCTGCGCATGTGCAGCTCCACAGTCTGGGGCTTCAGTGCTACCCAGCGTTAGGGAAGCTGGTTTATCTGTGTTATCTTGTGTTGGGGTGATACGGTGATAAATTTCGTAAAAACTCTTTTAATTGTTACTTTCGGCTTGTACATGTACTTGTTTGCTCCTACACGCTGTTTTCAGAGCACAGTTCAAGGGCATATGAGTGTGTGGTGCTACTCTGGGGTCTGTGTCTTCGCAGTCATTACATCAGCAATTTCCTCTGGGATCAAAAAAGGATCAACAGAGTTTTTTCTGCAGTTTGCAGAATGCTATCTGCAGCTCGGAAACATCCGCACTGTCCAGAATCACCACAAGCTGTGAACATGGCACGATTTGAAGTAGCCTGTGTCCTGTTTCACGGTAGCATTTCTCAGTGCTAGAACCTGACTGTATAAACTGGCTCTATGCACTTCTAAAGATATCTAGGCTCTTCTCATATAAATACAATATGCATATTATCATTATCAGTGTTATAAACTGACGATAAACTGTATGAATGCATAAACTTAAAGGGAGCATTTTTCGACAAGGCAGCATAAATCGTCAGAACACCTGTGCTTGTATGTACATTGCTTTAAACTGCAGCTTATGGATGGACGTAGTTCTATCACTGTTCTTACTGAAGCATTTTTTCCCTCAGCATATTAGGTCATATTTTTGATTGCTAAGACCATTACTGCACATGAGCAGTGCAAAAACAGTTATCAAATAAAAGAGAGGCTGAAAGTCTGTAATGTTGATTATTCCTTCACTTATACGCCAAAATGTATTTACATTTTTAAATACATTTACAGTAAAATGTGGGCTATTAAATTAGATTAATTAATCAGAGAGCTTGTTATAAATTAAATTAATGTTTTAAATCACATGACATACCTAATATATGTGTATGTATACACTCTCTCTCTCCAGGTTAAAGACATCCGGTTCCATTCACCTCCACTATATTTGTTTTAAAGATGGCTGATTCCATGCACCTCCACTATATTTGTTTTAAAGATGGCTGGTTCCATGCACCTCCACTATATTTGTTTTAAAGATGGCTGATTCCATTCATCTCCACTATATTTGTGTTTAAAGACGCCTGGTTCCATTCACCACCACTATATTTTGGGTTCTAGGGTTCTCCTCACCAACTGTAGAGGAAGAAGACGAAGAACGGAGAACAAACGGCCACATGGAGCTTCCGCCAGTCCTTCAGGCTGAAAGCCACACCCGCCAGGATCACCTGACCAATCGTGAAGAAGAAGGACGAGATGGTGCCCACCAGGGTCCGGCTCGGGGTGGGGATCCACTCCACCTCTTGGAAAAACAAACAAACAAATAAAACATTCATAATTTATTGAAGCTCAAACTCGTTTCATTCGGAAGCTTTAGAGGCTCTGATTGGTCAATATTTTGGCCACTGGAAGCTGATTGGATGAAATACTGAAAGCTGATTGGTTCATATTTTGGCTTCTGAAACCTGATTGGTTTATATATTTTAGCTAATACACCATGACAGTTTCTCCTATTTGCAGTTTTACTTAGGTGCAATTTTTCTGATTCAACATGTGCAATTTATTGGGTGGAAGTATTACTACTGGGCAAAATGTGCAATTCTTCAGGTTAATTACTACTGTTTTTTATCAATGCCTGGACTGTCACTATCACTCCATTTTGTACCTGTGTGTGTGTGTATCCTCTGTACACATATATAATACATATACTCACTATGTGCATAAATACATACTTATCTAAGTTTACATATATATATATATATATATATATATTTACATATATATATATATATATACAGATTTTTATTTTATTCTTTTTTTATATTCCTATATTCTACAGTGCACATTTTATACCATCATGTTGGTTTAGTATTTTATCCTACTTTATTCTATTCCATTACTTTTAATTTTCGCTACTCTTTGTTTCTGTCCACTTTCTACCATGACAATGCAAATTTCCCACTTGTGGGGCTAATAAAGGTTTATCTTATCTTACTAAAACCCAATTAGTTCATATTTTAGCTACTAAAACCTGATTGGTTCATATTTTAGCTACTAAGACCTGATTGGTTCATATTTTAGCTGCTGAAATCTATATTGATAATTTAGTGACTAAAATATAATTAGTTCATATTTTAGTGACTACAAAAACCTGACTGGTTCATATTTTAGTGACTACTAAAACCTGACTGGTTCTTATTTTAGCTACTACAACCTGATTGGTTCATGTTTTAGCTACTAAAACCTGATTGGTTCATATTTTAGCTACTGAAACCAGATTGCTTAATATTTTAGGTACTAAAACCTGGTTGGTTCATGTTTTAGCTACTAAAACCTGATTGGTTCATATTTTAGCTACTGAAATCAGATTGCTTAATATTTTAGGTACTAAAACCTGATTGGTTCATATTTTAGCTACTAAAACCTGATTGGTTAACATTTTTGACACACAGTTCTGATTGGTCGGCATCCTAAAAAACTTGCTAAAGTTGTAAACTATTATGTTAAAATATATTCATAGAAATAAGTATATTTTAGCTACTAAATCCTGATTGGTTCATATTTGAGTTCATATTTTGCCAATTTTTTTATTTAAATGTGCGTATTTTTCATACTAATTAGCATACTGGCATAAAAAATCTTGAAGCTGTGCCCCCTCCCGTTACTCACTGAGCGAGACAGCGTTCAGGATCACCCCGGAGACGGACATCCCGGTGAGGAACCGGAACACGCAGTATGCCAGGTAGGATGGTGCTAGAGCCGTGAAGGAACCTAGAACCGCGAGCTGGAGGTACGACCAGACCAGCAGTGCCTTCCGTCCAAACCTTTAGAACCGGAAAATGTTCTGTCATTCATTAAACGTTCCACTGTATGTGTTTCAAAGACAAAAATTCTAGAGCCTGATTGAAAACCTTAGAGACCTGTTTGAAAACCTACTCATAAAAGATGGAACCTGTCTGAAACAGACTAGAATCTTCTCAACAAAGAAATAACCATTCAGAAACAAACTAGAACCAGTTCAAAAAAGATAATACCTGATTGAAAATCAGCAAGAACCTGCTTGAAACAATCTAGAACCTGCTCAAAAAAATTGGAACCGGAATGAAAACAAGATAGAACTTCCTCCAAAAAGATAGAACCTCTGTGAAACAAGCTAGAACCTGCTCAGAAAAGACTGAACATGGGGGAACCTGATCAAAAAAGATGGAACCTGCTTGAAACGAGCTAGAACATGCTCAGAAAAGATGGAACCTGTCTGAAACAAGCTAGAGCCTGCTTGAAACAATCTACTGCGTTCTCTTGAAACAATCTAGAACCTGCTTGAAACTAGCTATAATTCAAATTCAAATACCTTTATTGTCATTGTACAGCTGTACAACGAAATTTAAATGCAACTCCTTGTGGTAAAAAAGACTATAAAATAATATAAAATAATAACAATAATAAATAAAATAAGCAATTGAATAAGCAATGTATTACATTCCCCGCATTACTATATGCATTACTATATTTACTATATTTACAGAACCTGCTCAGGAAACACAGAACCTGTCTGAAACAAGTTAGAATTTGCTCAGAAAAGAACCTATTTTAAAAAGAGAGAACCTGACTAAAAAAACAAGCTAAAACCTGCTTGAAACAAGATAGAACCTGCCCAGAAAAGCTAGAACCTGGTTAAAACAATAATGAACATGCTCAGAAAAGACAGAAAATGAGAAAACCTTCTTTGAAAAGATAAATTCTGCTTGAAACAATCTAGAACCTGCTAAAAAAATAGAGAACATGATTGAAACAAGCTAGAACCTGCTCAGAAATAACTGAAAATAGGGAAACCTGCTTCAAAATAATGGAACCTGATTGAAAACAAGCTAGAAACTGATTGAAAGAACCTGCTCAGAAAATAACCTACTCAAAAAAGAGTGGACTTGACAGAAAAACAAGCTAGAACCTGCATGAAATAATCTAGAACCTGATCAAAAGAGATAGAACCTGATTGAAAAACAAGCTAGAACCAACTTGAAACAACCTAAAACCTGCTTGCAACAATCTAAATCCTATTTTTGGAAAAAATCTAGATCCTTCTCAAACAGAGAGAACCTGCTTAAAACAATCTAGAATCTGCTCAAAAATAACCTACTCAAAAAGAGAGAAAAACAAGCTAGAACCTGCTTGAAACATTTTAGAACATGCTCAGAAAAAACAGAACCTGATTGAAAACAACATTCAGAGACAAGATAGAACCTGCATTTAAAAGACAGAACCCACTTGAAACAATGCAGAACCTGCTCAGAAAAGACAGAACCTGCTTGAAACAATCTAGAACCTTTTCTGGAAACAATCTAGGACTTTCCCAAAACACATCTAGAACCTGCTAGAAGGCCAGAGAGAACCCAGGGAACCTGAAGGAGGCTCCAGGTGGACGTCCCGAGGTTCTAGATAACAACAGGAGGGTTCTAGATGAGCTCACCTGTCCGAGAGTCCTCCAAAAACGATGGCGCCTGCCAGGACTCCGCCCATGTAGATCGACTGGCTCATCTGCTTTAGGGGTCGGAGCTTACACACCAGGTCCCACTGACGGAGACACACACACACTTTAGGCTTGGAGTGTTGGTCTCTCTAATTTTCTCTCTTACTTTCTGTATACAGTAAAGCCCTACTTCAGTTCAATCGCGGTTTCAGTCCAGCACAGATTTTTATTTTGTGAGAACCAAACTAATAATTGTTTGCTGAAACCCCTGCACTAACGGGGAAACTACAGATATCCTCTGCATTTTTTTTTGCTTTTGTGACGTCCGGGCCTCGTCCGCCACGCCCCCTCATCCTCTGCTGGGTTGCTAAGCACCGCACCCAAACATAAACAACCAGCACCAGGATGAGGGGGCGTGGCAGACGAGGCCCGGACGTCACAAAAGCAAAAAAAATGCAGAGGATATCGGCAGTTCCTGCGTTAGTGCAGGGGTTTCAGCGAAGAGATAGATAAATATACTCTCTCTTTCCCAATAGAGAGGGATACTCTCTCAACCTCCCTCTCCATAGAAAGGGACAGTCTCTCTCTCTCTCGCTCTCTCTCTCTTCACAGAAAAAAATAGTCTCTCTCTCTCTCCATAGAGAGGGATACTCTCTCTCTCTCGCTCTCTCTTGGAAGCTATAGTCTCTCTCTTACTCTCTCTCTCTCTCTCTTTCTCTCTCTCTCACTTTATAGGTATGACCGTGAGTATGTACAGTATTGGCAAATCATTGAAATAAAACAATAAAAGATTTATGAAGACAATAAGATAAAATAATGATGAAATAGTATATACAAATACAGATTCATATAATAATAGTATTTAAATTTTAAATTGAATAAATACACATAAAAAATGCAATAGTGTAAACAAGGAGACATACAGTCCAATGTGTGTGAGTGCGTGTGTGTGTGTGTGTGTGTGTCTGCGTGTGAGTGCGTGTGTGTGTGTGTGTGTGTGTCTGTGTGTGAGTGCGTGTGTGTGTGTGTGTGTCTGTGTGTGTCTGTGTGTGAGTGCGTGTGTGTGTGTGTGTGTGTCTGTGTGTGAGTGCGTGTGTATGTGTGTATGTGTGTGTGTGTGTGTGTGTGTGTGTGTGTGTGTGTGTGTGTGTGTGTGCGCG